>PVKU01010935.1:0-47749 GCA_004027475.1 Anoura caudifer | reverse complement strand
ATTATTAAACATGGTATAAATGCAGATTACTAGGATAATATTTATGAAGTTTGTTAAGAATGACATTGGACATTTCCTCTGATAAGATTAGCCACCTCAAAATTTTGAAAGGTTTCTGTGTGTAAAATACTTTGAAATTTCTCATGTGTTCTAAAGTCAGGACCCTGAGCTATGGATGAATGACTGAACACTTAACTGTTCCATAACTGAATACCACAGTAAGGACAAACCTAGAAAACCACATGGAACATACCTCCTTGGAAATACTATTATTCACTCTTTATTTTAACCATCTTCTAAAAAATTGCTATTTAAGGAAGCCACACAGTATACTATTTACAAATTTTAAATACTTGCAAATAGTACTACAAATATTTTAAATATTACTACAATTACATTCCTTAGTAGTTGTGCCCTCACTGGGGTCCTGGGCTAAAACAGAGGGCAATAATTGTCTGTTGATAGGGTGCAGTCTAAGAGGTTCTGACTTAAGTACTTTTAGGAATTCATCATATTTCACAATTCCCAGCTCACTAAACCTGAAAGACAGAAGTGGGGAAGGAGATGCAGTTAAGACTACAATTACAATCTTAAACAATTTTCAGAAATGTGTCTTCTCTAGGATGTCCTCAAATGATCTTAATGTCTTCTCATGAGCCTTAGAAACTCTGTGATTGGCTATATGCTCCAGTTAGCACTGAAAAAGTTCCCTGGTAGATTCTGGAACCCCTAACATCTTGGCATAAAGATTATTGATGAGATTCAAAGATTTCTCCCCAACATCCAGCAAACATGAAGACTGTGTGAATTCTAAAACACTCCTCAATCTATATAAATCTACTCCAATCACAAAAGGAGACCATACACTGCTCAGAATAAAAGACATGGAAGATTACACAAAGCATTACCACGCATCGCCACACACGCACAGTCTCCTAAACACAAGGGGAGCCGACAAGTTATGCTTTCAAAGCTCTGACCAGTATAACCATCACATCCCATTTCCAAACACAATGGACCTTCCAAATTTTTAGTTCATTAGCATGTAAGGAAGGTTCCACTCTTTAGCCAGCCATTCACCAGTCCATTCAGATCTTCACACTTACCAGGCCATTTCTCACACACACACACATCACCTGTGTACAGCCACCCCTACTCCAGTAACTGATTCTCTTCTCTCTGCTCCGGTTATACCATCTAGTAGACCACCAAGAAATCAAATACTCCAGTTCATGGTGAGAAATTGATAAAATGATTACTCCATTAGAAGTCAGACTTTTAAGAACCCTGAGCTTAGCTCTCTTTCCAATTTGGACAATGCACTTACTATTTCTGTTTCCTTTTGTTTTTAATGTGTTTTTAATGTGTGTTTGTTTCAAACAGAGATGTGTGGTAGAGACTGATAGCGCTTTACCTTCTTCATTGTTGCCTACTTCACTCAGGGTAATAATGCACCAGCTAAGCAACAGTGTGTCCACATTCCCTAACACCCCGTAGCACAAAGGGACTTAGTGTCAAACACGGAGATAAAAGAGGACGTGCTGTATGGACTTCCCTGGAAGTTTCTGAACAGGCTCCGACTGAGCTGGGAAGTGCCTGTTGTCTTCCTCGTTGCTTAGAACATGATGACTAGCATACCTGTGTCAACCTTGAATTGAGGAAGAAGCCATTTTCCAAGGTGGTGGAGCAGAAACATACCAGTTCCTGGATCCCTGAAGATGCAGGGGTGGCCACCCCAGCCCTAGACAGTGTACCTCTAGCTGCCTTTCACTGGACAATGAAACTTCTACAAATCTCTGTTGCTTTGGCTTTTCTGTTACATATAACTGAACTTCATTTTATCTAAAACAATGGTTTTTTTCCTGACCAGAAATTTATTAAGCCCCTAAGTGCTGACTTACTCATATAACTATTGTCCAGAAAAATTATATTCGCCATAGAATTACAAAATTATTCAATAAAATATTGAGTAGTACTTTCTGCAAAACTATAACAGACTTGAGCACTGCCTTCACTGGTAGCTCTTTAGAAACATTCTTAAGAGACATTATAAAATAAACAGACATTTGAGAACTCCAGCTCTACATCTAACATTGTTTAAATGAAGCCTAAAGCACAAGTACTCTGATAGAATAGGAGTTTAGTTCATTTGCTAAAACATCGATCGTCAGCATCTTCCTCATTATTTGAATACATTTTCATTCATTTTAATAGTTTCTTTTAAATTTTGATCTCTCTAGTCTTTATATTTTCTTTTTAGGTGCCATTTCTGCTAATATTCTGAAATGATTCATGAGTCACACATACCTGACCCTGTTAACTCAGCTACGCCAAGGAGGAACAAACTGCCCACCTCCCAGTTAGCGTTCCCTGAGCCCCAGCCTTCTCCCAGGCGCAGCCACACTGAGATGGCCGTCTGTGAAAGGAATGTGCTAAAGAGCTGGGGCCTGGACAGAGAGCAGGAGGCTGGAGAAAGGAAGCGTTTGTTGGGAAATGCTTTAACAACTGGGACAGCACATTATTAATGTTTCCAGGGAAGCACTTAAATTCAAAATGAGGTCTCCAGGATAAGGACAATAAAAATCACCAGCCTCTATATCTGGCCTCTCAAATGTGCAATTGCTTGACATTTTGTCCTTGAAATCCAGAACTAGCAAACGACCTTGAGGAACTTCAGTTATTGAAGTCTGAAAAATATAAAATCCATTTTGGGTAGTTGGAACATAGGACACGCTTGTCATCCTATCAAATTTTATTTCACTGTTAGTAGCCAGTGTGAACCACTTCCTCTAAATTAGAAAACTTTCACTGATTTTACAAAAATATCTGGAAAAAGACTGGGCATCTAAGCATGTCCATTTTTCCCACCTCAGTTCTCAGCTCTAGTATCTTCAGGATGCCAATGTTACACACAGAACCACACAATCCAGGTACCCCCCACTTTCCCCACTTAGTCAGAATTCAACCAGTGAAACAGACCAGCATGCAATATATATGACATTTATTGCCAGGAATTGGCTCGAACAACTGTTGGTGCTATCTAGGCAAATCTGAAACCTACAGGGTAAGCTGTCAGGAAAGGCAGGCGGGAACTCTCAGGAAAAACTAAAGCTGCTGCCAACAGGCAGAATTTCTTCTTATTCAGGGAAAGCCTCGGCTCTATTCTTAAGGCCTGTCAACTGATTGAATCAGTCCCCTACAAATTATCTATGAAATTCGCCTTTCCTTAAAGTCAAGTGATTATAGACTTTAATCACATCTACAACACACTTTCACAGCTGTATCTGAATTAGTGTTTAAGAGACTGATAAAGACTGTCACACCCTTCCTTTACCAACTCTTTGTCACAAACTCCAGCAGGATCATCGTCAGCCCTGATTTCAACCCTTTTAATAAATATTAACAGAGAGGCCACAAATATTCGAGTGTGGATCCTCACTTTCCCATATTGTTTCATGTTAGAGATTTTCAAGAACCTCACATTGCAAAAGTCACTTTTCACTTTTTTATCCTTTCATGCCTCGGTCTTCATAATTAAAATGGACATTTAGAAAGTGCCCGGTAAAACACTATTCCCACTGAAGTCTGTGGTGAGGGAAAGAAAATTCTCCAGGTGCTATGTAATAATTTTCTCAGCTGTTACCTCAAGTAGGAAATAGGAAAGGGAAGCAAAGGTGTGGCCTGGTTCCAGTCCAGCAACCTGGTTTGACTTTTCCCTAGACAAGAACCCCTGGCGTCAGGCTGAAACACTACAGATTCTCTTTCCTCCTCTTTTTCCCTCCCCTTTCTCATGTATCACAGCAAAAATATACCCACTCTATCTACCCACCCTGGAGCTCTTACTCTGCTCTCTCCACAACATCACAGCCTTTTTAACTAAAAATTGTTGCATTCTGGGGCAAGGGACACAACCCAAAACAAAGATAACTTTACCACAAGTGAAAATTTACCATGACAATGGTTTAGTGGTTGAGTTAGCTTTCTGCGGTTGGCAGAGAAGAGAGGAGAGGCTTTTAAAAACATTTATAAAGGGGACAGAAGTTTATTTTCAAATACATGGGCTTGGGTCTAATTTGTTTTGTTTATTAATTGAATGACCTTTGACAAGTCTCAGCCTTACTGTGTTTCAGCTTTCTTGCCTATAAATAAGTGGGAGAGACTTTAAAAAATCACTAATTTTTTAAATCACTAATTTTTTAAAGTTTCGCTGTTTTTTGATCTCATGAATATAAAGCAACATAACATGGAGAAGACTTGGCCAGAGCAAAAGAATAGAAGAGTAGCTTAAAAAACGAAGGGGGGCAGGTGGGACGGGGACATCTGTAATAGTGTAAACAGGAAAAATAAAGTAAAAACAAACAAAAAACTACACGGATTATGTTTATCTTTTGTATTTTTTTATTTTATTTTAATTGTTGTTCTTCTACAGTTTTCTGTTTTCTACTTCCATCCCGGCCCACCGCCCCAGCCCTCCCCAGCTCCCTCCCATTTCCACCCCGCCCCCAGCTTTTGTCCATGTGTCTTTCATACTTGTTGCTCTAATCCCTTCCCCTTTTCCCTGGATATTCCTACCCCTCTCCTCTCTTGTTCTCAATTTCAGTGTCTTTGGTTATATTACACTTGTTTGTTTGTTCTGTTAATTAGGTTCCTGTTAAAGGTGAGATCATATGGTATTTGTCTTTCACCACCTGGCTTATTTCGCTTAGCATAATGCTCTCCAGTTCCATCCATGTTGTCACGAAGGGTAGGAGCTCCTTCTTTCTTTCTGCTGCATAGAATTCCATCGTGTAAATGTACCATAGTTTCTTGATCCAAAAGAACCTATGCATCCCAATGTTCATAGCAGCACAATTTACAATAGCCAAGTGTTGGAAGCAACCTAGGTGCCCATCAGTAAATGAATGGATCAAGAAACTATGGTACATTTACACAACAGATTATGTTTAAAATGAGGTTAGACACACATCACTCAAAAACCTTGTCAATGACATGTTTTAAAAATAATAAAAACCTTATGCAACTGGTAAATAAAGAAAAGAATAGAACAATGAAATGTGCAGTCTGGAAGGAACAACAAGAAAAGGAAAAGAACAAGAATAAGAATGCAAGAAGAAGAAAAGATGGGGTGTCAGGTAAAGCACAGGAACGCATGGACACGTACAAAGAGGGAATGGTGGGAACTGCGGCAAACTGTTCGTGACTCCTCCCCAGGAAGTAGCTACTGCTCATCTCTACCCAACTGCGATCATGGCAAATACAGACCTAGCCCTGTCAGATTTTAAATTTTTTCAAGAAAAGCCATAAATCTGGATTCTTATATGACCTCTCATAATTTTTAAATGTGGACAAACTAATTCAAATTCTAAAGAATAAAATGCAGAACACACACAATATCTCTGCAGGCAGAGCATCTTTTTAAGGCTGAGACTAGGGTTAGGCACCTGAGACACTCGCCTCACAAACAACATCCAAGGAGACACCAAAAACTTCATTAATCAAGATAAACAGTATGTTAATGCAATATTTTTACCCAATAGGAGACAGAAAGAAAAGCAGGCTTGGGGTGAAGATAAGGAATTCAACAACAGGCATTTGATCTGAGATACTATGAGGCTCCTGGGGAAAGAGCCTCTAAAGCATTTGAGAATAGGAAGTGACATCAATAAGTGGAAGGAAAATTAATACTTATTCAATGTCTATTACATGCCAATCTACATAAACCGCCTCATCTACCAACAATTCTCACCAGGACTCTTTAATTATGAGGTTTAATCTCCACTAGAGATGTTTTAATGGATATTAAAGTTACTGTCCCAAGACCATACAGGGAGCCAACAGTGCAGCTGGCACTTGTCCAAATTCCAGGTCTGTCTGACGCCCAAATCTATTCTTTCCAGTAACTTGTGCTGCCTGGAGTAAGTCACATACATCTGCATGTCATCCATAAGCCTCGAAATGGAACAAGGTTCCCACGGAGCTTAAATGACCCTTGCTGTTCATGGGCCTGTGTCTTTAACCCGATGACTCCCTCGGGGATGGAGCCCTGTCTTCCTCTTGCCACTTTCAGCACTAGAGTCTCTCTTTGGATTAGAGCATTTCCACCCATTGACCAACTTCCCATTGAGCCTTCTTGTCTTCAAGTATCACAATCTCTGAACTCCGCACTCTACTCACGTGTAAAGACACCCATTTTTCTTTCACATTTACTCACACCACTACAGCCTTGACAAAACAACAACCAGTTTCCACACTCTTTGGGTCCTGGCCTGGACCACCAATTTCTCTTAGGACTTGCATGTGACTTCATAGCAGCCATCTTACTGTGTTGACAGAGTTTACTTCTTGGTCACAACTCTCCCCAAAGTGCCCTGTTCAAAAAACTAATAATTGGGGCAAACATTTCTCAAAATATGATATCAAGTACTTCTTACAGATTTGATTAATTAAAGAACCATATTATTTGTTTTTAAATAAATGTTTTGTCTTCCCCTTCCATACATTTCTTACAGTCATGTCCTTCCCTTAGACCCACATCCTCCTGCACTCCGCCAACACGAATCCTGTCCGTGCTTCTACAACAGGTTTACATTTCCCTCACTCCATAAAACCTCTTTCACCAGCCTGGCCTGAATTAATCACTCTCTCTGTGAGCTATGATAGTGCTGATTCATTTGCCATCTTAAATCAACAGCACATCAGTCTTATCTCCCTAACTGGATGGTAAATTCCTTAAGGACAGGGCCAATGTCTTAGACTTTGTTAATGCTTCCAAAACTTCAAGAACAACGTAGGGGCTCCAATACCTTTGTCTGATTGACATGTTTCTACAGCCAGGAAACCCCAAGTTATGGGCTTGTATCCTCCTAACCTTCATTTCTTTGACTGACTTTTTATTTCTAAAATAAGAATAATATTCCATAAAATTCAAGGGGTATTATGAAAAAAGAATGTAATGAAAATATTTTTAAAATATATACTGACATTTGGTTTCCCTCCTTGCAATTCTTTACCATCTTCTGTCCCTGGGTAGGAGAAGGCAAATACACCAAAGAAAGTAAGATTTAACCTCAAGGGAAGCACAACAAATGTGCGTGCAGTTCTCTTTCAACAACACATGGGAATGGGCTCTTCCTCATTTCTCAAGTTGAAAACCATCTTGGAATGGCTGAGAAAAGAGGGAAGAAAAGACATGAATTATTTGTGAATCCCCACTTTTTTTAAAAATTGCTTAAACTGGGGGGAAATAAAATTACTTTGAATTGACATTGTTATTTTCCCCCTTTGTGAACATAATGGCTTGAGGACAAACAAGGTAAGTTATAAAATAAAGAATGACAGACGGGTTCTTCATACATTAAAGTCACGGTGTACCAATTCTGACACCTATCTCCCCTCTCAAGAAATATACAATAAATATTTGTACATAACTTCAGAAAACAATTTGTGCTGCAGAACTAAGGACTCTGCACCACTAGATGTGCTTTCAGCACTTGTTTTCCTGACTTCTTTAAAGTAGGTTAAGAAAAAAATCTTCTCTGACTAAGAGGAGAAATCATTATGACATAAGAATTCAGTGAAATTCCTCCCTATTAGAATTTGCTAAAAGAAAAGTGCCAGACAAGGGGACTTCGGGGATGAGTTTTCATAACAACAAATTAGTGTAATGAAAATAACAAGGCAGCAGCATAAATTTAAATGAACTATGTGATATTTTCTTAAGTTTTAATATAATTGTTCATTTCTTCCAAGAAATAGTTAAGATTACTGATTCTTCTGCATAAGTCAACATCTTCTGAACAATAAAGCTAATAGCCCAGGAAAGCCTATGAAATGTAGCCATGTCGTGTCTGTTTCCAGGGTGCCATTCCAAGAGCTAAACAGCAGTTTCTATTTCTAGTTGACCACTGTCTTTATCAAATTACGTCCTCGACTCAGTGACAGCTTCTTACATCTTCTGAACAAAAGCTTCAATTTCTCATTCAATTTTTGTTCTGTGAATTTAAGAATGCATTTTTTAAAGTAAAAGGATTGACCACTATTATAATTATGTGGGTTTTTAATAATATTTTAAAAAGTCATGTGTGTGTAAAACTAGTTGTATAAAACACCACTCTTATTGATGTATTTATTAGTCATGGAAACATAGATGGATGGATCTTATTAACTTCATTAAGATTGTTATCATGCTTCACAATTTTCTCCAGTGTTAAGGTCCAATAGAGGCAGAAATACAAGTATTTAAGTCTAGTAACATTTTTTTACCCTTGTGCTCTTAGCCATGTAGCCTTTCCAAAAAAAAGTAAATGCAAGCAAGTACAATCAAGACAAAAGAAGAAATACGAGAAAGTACAACCCAAGAAAAGCTTCTCCTGGAGATGAGGGATAACAATCTTAAAATGTTAGGTGATGATGGTACATCTATCTTATTAGATGTGAGATGGTAATGACAATGATTGTTCACCCACAGCTTCTACTGCGTAGCAAAATTACAAAATGTGTTTTTAAAGAATGCAGCACACTGGTTATGTTTAGCTGACTTCTATTTGAAATTAAAATGGCTTGAAATATTATGTAGAAAGTTTCAACTCTAGTAACCCAAAAACACTTTAATCAGAAAACTGTTTAATATCTAATTAAAATACATTGTTGCTTATTTTTCTTCTAACTCTTATAAATGTTGGAACAAATTGCTCACTAGGTATTCTGATGCCACAATAATTTGATGTCCTGGAAAAGTTAAACCATATTTGTTTTACTGTTCTGTAAATAAGGAAATTGAACTAGATGATATCCATGGTTTCTAAGATTCTCAAATTATTTACTGATTCACCCAATTTTACATCAGAATTTAGTCATAGGAACACCATTTATCTTGAAAATTTCTTAAATTAGAGAACAATTATGGCAGATACAAGTACGGACAAGCTCAGAGTCACCTGAGACTTGGACTGCCCCTGTGGCACGTATCTTTCCATTCTAAATATGGAGTGGTCTGATAATCGCTTGGGTTTCTAAACTGATTGAAGTTGGTCTGAGAGAGGCCTGACTTAATTCCTACCCATCGGATATGACCTCAAAGCAGTCTCTTAGGGGAAAATACTCAGTCCTAAACTAGACCCAACTCTTCCTGAGAATCCTAAAATACTTTATACATAACTCACAAAAGTCCAACTCCACAGGGTTATGACAAATATTTATTTTATTTATTGCTGTTCAGTTACACTTATCCCACCTTTTTGCCCATTGCTCACCCCTGTCCCACCCCCAACAGTTGAACCCACTATTGTCTGTGTCCATGAGTCCTCTATTCATGTTCCTTTGCTTGCCCCTTCCCCTTCTTTCCCCCATTGTCCCCCTACCCCTGCCCCTCTCATCACTGTCTGTTTGTTCTTTATTTCTATGTCTTTGGTTCTACTCTGTTCATTTGTTTGTTTTGGTTCCACTTATAGGTGAGATCATATGGCATTTGTCTTTCACCACCTGGCTTATTTCACTTAGTATAACACTCTCCAGTTCCATCCATGCTGTCACAAGGGTAGGAGCTCCACCTTTTTTTCTGCTGCATAGTATTCCATTGTGTAAATATACCAGTTTTTTGATTGACTCATTTATTAATGGGTACTTGGGCTGTTTCCATCTCTTGGCTATTGTAAATAACGCTGCTATGAACATTGGGGTGCCTCGGTTCTTTTGAATTGGTGATTCAGGATTCTTAGGGTATAGTCTCAGCAGTGGGGTTGCTGGATTGAAAAGCAAGTCCATCTTTAGTTTTTTAAGGAAATTCCATGCTGTTTTCCACAGTGGCTGCACCAGTCTGCATTCCCACCAACAACGTACTAAGGCTCCCTTTTCTCCACAACCTCGTCAGCACTTGTTGTTTGCTGATTTGTTTATGATGGCCATTCTGACCCGTGTGAAGTGGTATCTCATTTTGTTTTTAATTCACATCTCTCTAATGGCTAGTGATGTTGAGCATTGTTTTCATGTGTCTATGGGCACTCTTATGTCTTCCTTGGAGAAGTGTGTGTTCAGGTCCTTTGCCCATTTTTTAATTGGGTTGCTTGCCTTCCTGGTGTGGAATCGTGTGAGTTCTTTATATATTTTGGAGATCAAACCCTTCTCTGAGGTATCATTGCAAATATGTCTTCCCAAATGGTTGTTCCCTTTCCATTTTGTTGATTTTTTTAGCTGTGCAGCTTTTTGGTTTGATGTAGTCCCATTTGTTTATTCTCTCCTTTATTCCCTTGCCCAAGGGGATGTATTGGTGAAAATGTTGCTGTGTGAGATATCTGAAATTTTCCTGCCTATGTGTTCCTCTAGGACTTATACTTAAGCCCTTTATCTATCTTGAGTTTATTTTTGGTGTATGGTGTAGTTGGTGGTCTAGTTTCATTTTTTTCCATGTACATTTCTAGACCTCCCAACACCATTTATTGAAGAGGCTATTTTTACTCAATTGTATGCTTCTGCCCCCTTTGTCAAATATTAACTGACAATAGAGACATGGGTTTATTTCTGGGCTCTTTATTCTGTTCCATTGATCTAAGTGTCTGTTTTTATGTCAATACCAGACTGTTTTGATAACAGTGGTCTTGTAATATTGTTTGATATCAGGTATGGTGACCCCTCCTACTTTGTTCTTCTTTCTCAGAATTGCTGAGGCCATTGGGGATTATTTATGGTTCCATATAAATTTTTGAAATGTTTGTTCTATATCTGTGAAATATGTCATTGGTATTTTGATGAGATTGCATTGAATCTATAGATTGCTTTGGGTTGTGTGGACATTTTGATGATGTTAATTCTTCCAATCCATGAACACAGTATATACTTCCATTTATTTGTGTTTTCCTTAATTTCATTCTTCAGTGTTGTGTAGTTTTCTGAGTACAGGTCTTTTACTTCCTTGGTTAAGTTTATTCCTAAGTGTGGGGGGGCTCTGTCCGCAGAGCTCCGCCATCCGCCATAGATGAAGATAAGTCTACCAAGACATGATCTGCTTGGGGAGGAGATGGCCAATCTCTCAAAGGAGAAGGGCCATGAGCCTCTCCTCAATGGGCTTTCATTGGGTTCATTTTGCAGAGGAATACAGGTAAATCTCATCAATCATTGTCAGGCAGTAAGGATCAAACAATAGATAACATTCAAAGAACTATGAGGGCTTATTCTGAGTCAGGGTCAGTTAGCAAAAGGGCTATAAAAACTTTGGGAAACAAACTCATTTCATGCTTCAACCCTTACAAGAAAATTGAGGGCATTCTCAGCAAAGCAGGTTTCACAGAATTTTATGCATTCTGTCTTAGGCCTGCTCCTGCCCAGGGCTGCACTGCTCTCCTGCATTGTTTCAGGCTTAAGTCAGGCAGGGGAAGTAAGGCAGCCAAGAGATTAGGAAACTTCTTGCAGACAGAACGAGGACTCAGCCTATGGTAAAGCCAAGGTGTGAGGATCCATCACCCTCTTTTTCTATAGCCCCCAAGTCCTTCCCTGAGGACCCCTTCATGACCATGTCTATTTTTGGTCATCCCTCCCTTGAGGAATCTTACCCATCATTGGCTAACCAGTCATCTGCCCAGGGCCAAGCAGGGTGCAGTAAAAGGGGGCAGAGGTGGCACCCCTGCCAGGAAGATAACCTTTGTCTTCTTAGTGGCTTATGGTCCCAAGGTCTCTTTACTCAGCCTTAGCCATGGGGGGTTACAGCTTCTGAAACCAGGAAGGGTGGTTCCCAACACCTAAGTATTTTATTTTTCTTGTTTTTATAGTAAATTGGATTTCCCCACCACCACCACCAATTTCTGTTTCTGATATTTCATTGTTGGTGTTCAAAAATGCCTTCAGTTTCTGATGCTGACTTTGTATCCTGTCATTTTGCCAAACTCATTTATTAGGTTGAATAGTTTTTTGGTGGAGTCTATAAGGTTTTCTATGTATACTATCATGTCATCTGCAAAGAGTGACAGTTTAACTTCCTTATTTCCAACTTGGATGAATTTTATTTCTTTTTCTTGTCTGAGCACTGTGGCTAGAACTTCAATATTATGTTGATTAGAAGTGGTGAAAGTGGACACCCTTGTCTTGTGCCTGATCTTAGTGGGAAAGCTTTCAGTTTTTGCCCATTGAGTATGATGTTGGCTGTAGGTTTCTCGTATATGGCCTTTATTATGTTGAGGTATTCCCATTTTTCTGAGTGTTTTTATCATAAATGGGTGCCATACTTTATCAAATGTTTTTTCAGCATCTATTTATATGATCATGTGGTTTTTGTCTTTTGTATTGTTTATGTGGTGTATTACATTTATTGATTTATAAATATTGTACCATCCTTGCATCCCTGGGATGAATCCCATTGATCATGGTGTATGATCTTTTAATGTATTACTGGACCTGATCTACCAATATTTTCTTGAGGATTATAACACCTATGTTCGTCAGTGATATTGGCATGTAGTTTTCTATGAACAACTATACGCCAAAAAAGTTTAAAACCTGCGTGCAATGGACAAATTTCTAGAAACATATAATCTTCCAAAACTGAGTCATGAAGAAGCAGAAAGCCTAAATAGACCAATATCAGCTAATAAAATTGAAGCAGTTATCAAAAAACTCCCTGCACACAAAAGCCCTGGGCTAGACAGATTCACAGGAGAATTTTACTGAACATTGAGAGAAGAGCTAACCCCATTCTTTTCAAATTATTCCAAAAAGTCCAAGAAGAAAGACGACTCCTAAACTATTTTTATAAGGCCAGTATTATCTTAATTCCAAAACCGGATAAAGACACAACAAAAAAAAAAGAAAACTGTAGGGTTATGACAAATAATTTTCAACAATTTAAGGAGTGTGTGGGTGTGTTTATCACATGCACATATACACATACATACAACTTAGGGCAAGTTGTCTGCTCTGTTAGAGCATTTGATTTCTTTTACCTGTAAAATGAAAGGAACAAACTACTGATCTCTAAAAGCCCTGCCAGTTCAAACATTCTATCATTCCTCAAGTTATTATAGAGCCCTTATTCTACCTCCTTTAAAAATGGTGGTGAATGAGTCAAAACTTTTCAATTAAAAGAGAATAGCCCTGGCCAGATGACTCAGTTGGCTGAAGCATGTCCCATACACCAAAAGGTTGTGGGTTCAAATTCTGATCAGGGCACAAACCTAGTTTGCGGGTTCTATCCCTGGTCAGAGTGCATATGGGAGGCAACTGATCATTGTTTCCCTCTCACTTCAATGTTTCTTTCTCTCTCTCTCCCCCTCTCTGTACTTCTCTCCCTAAAAGCAATAAAACATATTCTCAGCTGAGAATTTTTTTTAAAGTGCATTTTCAGTTTGGAAAAGACATTAAATATCTCAATGGCATATTGTAAAAAAAAGTTTATGCTGGACTTAAAGTCTAAAAAATTTAATCACATTAGTTGTTAAAATGGAAAAAAATCAATGTGAACCCAAGGTCTTAAATAAATAAATGTGTGTGTGTGTGTGTGTGTGTGTGTGTGTGTGTGAATTGCATTTCTGTCATTAGAAGTAACCCAACTCAAAGTTTGCTCATCACCAACATTCATGCACACCCTGCTGCAACCAAAAGAGCAAAGAAATTTGCAAGGTAACTAATCCCAAGTAAAGTATCATAAGCAGAATATACCTGGTTGAGGTTCAAAAGTAAGGAACTTTCAAAATATATGTGACATTGAGATGACCAAAGAAACAGCTTATTTTCATTGCCAATTTGTAACTACTTGAGTATCCAATAGCAAAGAATAGCTAGTCAATTAGTACAAATTGAGCAATTAACTATCCATTATGTTATTTTTAAAAAGATAAAATTGTAAATTTACATAAAAGTACAGAAGCAAAATAATCCTAACAATAAAGTTACTTTATATTATTTTTAACATAGAGATTAATATACATTAGTATTCTCTTCCATTAAATATATAGCAAATGCAAATATACTCTTCTTCATCTGTGTAAATAGAGTGGATACAAGGAATTGGAGTAAGTCAAATTGTCTCAGTAATGGCAGAGACTATTCCAAACCAGGAAAGACTCATTACTAGTGGTCACATCCAATGACCAGGAAGACAGATGAGCCAAAGTTAATCGGTATCACTGATCGTGTACAGAGTAACTGTGTTCCAAGGTGGTGAATTAGTCAAATTCTAAAAACATGATGTTTTTATTCAGGCTTTATCCTTTGTCTCCTGGGAGAGAAAACCTTGTTAACCTTAAAAATTAAAATAATTTGTTGATAGGTATTAAGTATAATTTTCTAGTAATGCTTGCAAAGGAGATCAAAATGCATCAGTTTCAGGAGGTTATAGCATTGTCTAAAGGGAACTTAAAGAATATATCATTTGGAGGAAAACAAGTTCCAAAAAACTAAAGCCAATATGAAAGATATATAGTGAGCTTAGAAAGCCCCATTGCCACAGGTTTATTTCACTTAAAACAGACCCAGGCCAGAGCATGTCATCTTACACGGAAAAACTGCAGATAGACTCCAATAACTAACCATTCGAAGTCCCAATAAAAAAAATTGCTGTTTGATAATTCAGATCCTATAACCTGGGGAGGTTCAAGAGGGAATTCTAACCTAGGAAGAAAGATATATAATAATAATAATAATAATAATAATAATAATAATAATAATAAATTCTAAGTTAATGAAGCAATAAACTTAAACTCACAGAATAAATGCCTCTGGAATTCATTTAATAATAAGTATAAAAATAAATCATAATAACTTTGGTAATTATTGTGTCTTTTTCCTGATATTAAGGTACTCAAAACTCATTTTAAAATGTGATATGTAAGCACTTAGTTTTTATAAATGTTTAGAAGAACCTGATTAAATGATTTTGTAATCAATGTGTTTGTCTCTAAAATTTCAACCTGGCAAATTTACAGTTTAGTGTATTAGTTGCAAATAATGTCTAAGCGTTTAGAATGGTGTTGTCCAATGCAGTACGCACTAGTTAAATGGACCATTTAAATTTAAATAAATTAAAATTGAATAAAGTTAAACCTCAGTTCCTCACTCTTACTAGCAGTATTTAAACTGCTCAATAGTCACAGGGCCAATCCTATCATACCTGACAGCACAGACAGAGAAGCTGTATTAGCTTATTTTTAGGTGTGTTAGTTAGAGTATAGACTGTCCGGCTACATTTGTAAGACTCAAAAATTCAACTGGCCCAGTCAAAAGAGAAGTTTCCTCTTTTCTCATCTAGAATCATGGGTGGTCCCAATAGAAAATTGGTAGGTAGAAAGGCAAGTTCAGCTCCATGGTGTCTCCAAGGACCCAGGTGCTTCTTTCTTGTTTTGCTGTCCCACAGGTGCTGCCCTGTTCTGCATGACTGGAACCAGCTCTGCGACACCTCGTCTGCATGTTCCAGACTGTGAGACAAGGAAGAAGGAAAAATGAAGGGAAGAAAAATTTCCTTTGCAGAGAATGAGTGTTGCCCACATCACCCCCACTCACACCTTTGTGGCTGAAACAGGACTGCAGCCTGCATCGGGCTGTCAGGGAGGCTGCAAAAGGTGGTCCAATTGTGTGGCTGTGTGCCCAAGCTACGGGGCACACGTGTTATTTCTAAAAAAGAAAAATGGGAGAATGTGTACTAATGAACAATTAGCACTCTGCCACGGAGGAATACTGTTTAATGCATTTATTTTTGAAACTGGAGCTTAGAACATACTTAAACAGTGGGAGATATCCTTCTCCTCGTTTAATAGTCCTTGGAAAGTAAAACTCCTATCAATGTCCCTTCCGCGGTTATATAAATTCTACCTTAACACATTTTGTCCTTGCCTAAGTAGTATAAACCAGTAGGATAAAACTTACAGTTACATTTAAAAACTCACCAAAAGGACAATTTTTGTTTTCTTGGGTATTTAAAGTAAGTATCAGTATCCATTTTAACTCACTTAACTTCTTAACAGGGAAAAAATTCTTTAAGGGATAGTGCTACCCATAATATCTGTAAAGTAATGTGCTCAAGTCAGTACTGAATAATTATGGGGTTGGGCAATAGCCAAAAACAATAGTTAAAGTATATAATAAATTTAACAATACTATAGGCGTGTTTCATAGATTAAACTCAAGTTCCAAAGTAAACATTGTATTTAAAGTTTGATTTTGTGCATGAGGAACTAAAGAAGACATTATTAATATATGCTAAATTTATTTTTTATTTAATAAAACATTATTTGCTATGAAGCTGCAAGCCTAATCATTTTTAACCTGTTGATAAAAGTGTCATAAAAGTGAGTTTTGCACACCTACCTACCACTTGTGCAAAATTGTTTAACATTCTTTCACATTAAAAATTTAAATCATATAATTTAGACAACAGAAATTAGTAAAATAACAATAAAAATTAAAATTACCTTGTAGCAATTGCCTCTGGAAATTCAAAAATGTGATCCCTAATTGTTGATGATAATATTTTTTATATGCTTTTGTTAGTATGAAGAATTTTATTTATTTTTGTGATCTTTTTAAGATAAGAATAAATTTCAACTGGTGACTGAAAACATTTCAAAAAGCAAAACTGATAGTGTAGCCTTAAAATAAAAGATTTTCAGACCAATAATTCCTATGCAGTATTAAATTGTATACTTTAGGGACCCATTGCACTGGCAAATCAACATTCATAAGTTAGTCAATAGTGTCTGAAGGGAGACTGTGTACCTTTCATTATTTGTTAAATTGACCTTAATAATATGCTAGATGCACCATTTCCAAAGAAAATGAATTCTACTTTCCTCAATTATTACATTTAAGCAAACAGCCCATGAACTCACTTTTAATAGCAATCAAAATATTTTCCCTTCCTAGTGGCATTTAACAGCTAAGAGGAACCAGCGCAACATGAGGACACAGTCTTCTCAACCAGCTCCCCTCACTATTGTTAGTTTTCAAATATTTCCCCCTCTGGCCCACATGGCCCCCTCACATGGACACTTCTACTCCGTTAGGTTAACCCCAACAATGTTCCTCCCATTCAAGAAGTGGCATAAAGAAGGGAAAGTGACATTTTATAATAATCACCTTGGATCTATAGCTTATTTAAGAATAAAATAATTTACCTATTTTTCCACAATACAAGGCATCAGATATTAAGAAAAAGTGTCATAGTAGAGAATATTCTTAAAAGCTGGATTCAGTAGGAAGAAAAAAGCAGGAAAAGAAAGGAAAAGAAATGCCTATAACTGCATAAAGGAACTGACAAGAAATCGAGCACAGTCCTTGGGGGGAAAAAATGACAACAAGCAGAATCCAGAGAGGGAACAAAATGCTGATGCTGGTGTCTGTCATGAGAACATCTGCTGATCCGCAGAGGCCTGTTAACCTCGTGCTTATCAGGCTACGTGACTAAAGAACAGGAATAAACACAGGCACTACATCACGCAGGAATTTAGATCAGAGGCCCTCATCAAAGAATAAAATCCCTAAGAGATGGTGATGCCTCACTGAAAATTTTAGACTCCATACTGCATGGGAGAAAATAGATATTTGCTCATTTCGTTTTCATTAGACCTGAGGTGAGGAGGAACAATCATCTCTTCTGAAACTTTTTAATAAGAAGCATAATCTCAGTTGGATTGGGGCTGAAATAAGGCTCCCCACAAGCCGTAGCCAGTAACTTAAAGTTGGTTATGAATCAGTAATATGCCTTGGAAGCAAGCATACTACTCTGGAAGAAAATACCTTAAAACAAAAACTTGAAAGAATTATCATAGATAAACTCCCAAGGAACATAAACTCACAATTTTAAAAAATCAAAAACACATGAGGAACCAATGTGAAATGTGCAAAAATCAATAGAAACAACAAAAATGATTAGATCCTCTTAAATGGCAGATGTTAGAATAATCGGGTAATGTTTTTAAATAAATATATTTCCTCTATTTAAAGATTTAATGAATAGACATAGAGCATATATCTAGAAGGGATTTTAGATTTTTATAAAATTTTTAAACTACTAGAAATCAATTAAAAAGTTGTGACCTACTTAAAAAAATTAAACAAGACTTGAACAAAGACTTCAAAAAAGGCAAAGAAAAAAGCACAAATGGCAATGAACACATCAAAAGTGTTCCATATTACTGGCACTCTGCAAAATAAAAAGTAAAATCAGGGAAGGTCGTCCCATTGAATGCCAAACACACTGGCAATTTTCAGAAGTCTGAGAATGTCAAATCTGACAAGCACGTACAGCCAGGTGGATCTCTTAATCCCATATAAAGCATTGATACATACACTTTAGAAAAGCTCAGCACTATCTATTAGAATGGAAAATTCCCCCAACACTATGATCCAGCAATTCCACTAATGTGTAAATACACAAGAGGAACTCATTCAACACTACACAGCAAAGGTTAGAGCAGCCTTGTTCACAATACAAAAAAAAAAAAAAAAAGAACCTGGAAACTACCTAAATTATCCGTCTGTAGCTGGCAAACTACAACTATATGCAAGAATATAGATCAATTATATGATATAAGCAATATATATATATCCATATATATATCTCCAGTACATATAAAACCTAACACAGGCCAAACTAAACTACATTACTTAGGGATGCATTTATAAGTGGAAAACTATAAAGAAGAGTAAGGAAATGGTTTATCATAAAATTCAGGATTGTGGTTCCCTTCGGGATAGTCAGTTATGATGAGGAGAGGCAAATAGTATGCCTCGGAGTGCTAATACTGTTCTTAGCCAGGGTGGTGATTATTTTTGTAATTATTTATTAAGCTCATATATATTTTATATTGCTAATGTGGTTTTATGGTAATATAAATTTATAAGTTAATATAGAAATAGAAACTAACCTTAGAGGTTTTGCAGCGGTCATTATTATTCAACAATTATTTCATGTGTTCCTCTACATTTTACCATCTCCTTGGAAATTAGGTTGTGGCCAATGTGATTATTCCCGGCTAACGAGCTATGAGCAGAAGTCCTATGTGTCCCTGCTGGTCTGAAGCGCTTCAGAACCAGCATAAGCTCTCCATATTCCCCCTTCCCCTGCTGCGGCGAGCCCTGAATCCCCACGTTGAAATAGTGGAGCCACAAAATGGAAACCGACTGGATTCACAGGTACCAGCCGAGAAGGCAGACGTTGTGCAGCGCTGCTGGACCCTCAGTGCCGGAGTGAGAGGTAAACTTCCTGTTTAAAGCCACGAAGTGTAGCGTTTAAACGTTTCTGCAGCAGAGCCTAGCCTAAGTGACTGATACAAATGAGACCTAAAAATAGTAAACAATAGACTCCTCAGGCTTTTTTAAGAAGAGAAATGTGAAATAGAGGTAAAGTGACATGGAAAATAAAATGAGGTCTAGTATATGTCTAACTATAGTTCCAGAAGAAAACTCTCTACTGAGAATAAAAGGAAAAATAAAATCCATAGAGACATTGGCTCTGGATCTTTCAGAATTGTTTAAAGAGAGCATTCCTCAAAGTCAGGAAATCCCAGATGAAGAAAAAGAAATCCACACGGAAACATGGAGCTGCAGAACATCAAAGGCAAAGCAAAGGTGTAACAAGTATGCAGAGACAAACATCACATTGTCTACAAAGAAACAACAATTTGCTCTGTCAGCTGACTTCTACAAGCCCTAATGACATCCAACACAGTAAAAGAATGTCTTCTTAACGCTAAGAGAAAAATTAATTAATTGATTGATGGATTAGTTAATTAAGTTGCAAAACCTTTCCTATCATCCCAGATACTCTTTACCCTGCTCTATTTTTTCACTTAGCATTTATTACCTTGTAAAATATTGTACAATTTACTTATTATATCTACTGTTTATTGTCCCCCTCACCAGAATGTAACCTTCATGAATGTCTTACGTAGTTCGGTGATTTTTAACTGGTGTGCTGCCAGCATTTTCAAAACCTGCAATACCTGACTGATCTTTTTTCCCTTAGATTGTCAAATAAAAAAATAACAACAGCCAACACAACAATAGCCATCCAGCACGAGCAAATCAAAATTATACCTATTTTTTGTCATATCGGCAATAAATTTTGATATATCTTTTAGTGTGCCACAGCATTTCAGTAATTAGTTTGTGTGTGCCA
The DNA here is from genome assembly GCA_004027475.1 of Anoura caudifer. Taxonomy (NCBI): domain Eukaryota; kingdom Metazoa; phylum Chordata; class Mammalia; order Chiroptera; family Phyllostomidae; genus Anoura; species Anoura caudifer. Next base: position 27,654 of record PVKU01010935.1, on the reverse strand, counting down.
TAAAAAAGGTTGAAAATCTCAACAGACCCTGAAATAAAGATGCAAAGTTAAGCAGTTCATCTGAAAGACAATAGCAGAAAGCACACAGTGAAGGGCTGGGAAGTGAGAGGGGCAAGGGGAGAAAGCCATCATAGTGTACAAAAGTGAGCAGGTTTCTGCCAGAGAAACAGGTTCCAGCCCACCTGGATCCCTTGGAAAAACGGGGTGGAGTGTACATCCCGCGCTTACTGATTTGGGATCACTCATGGGCACTAACTCTACAGCATTTCTAGACCACCCACATAGCCAAGATGCTTCAGTGGCTAGAGAACATCAGGCCAAGAGATGCAGGAAGATACTGGTGTACATGGGAACTGTCTGCCAGTCACTTCAAAGATAAGCCAAAGGGCTATGATGGACAGGAACCAACTACCTTGCTACCATAGAGATCTTCGCGTACATGTATTTGGAGGGAGGGGAGGGTTGTTTGTTCATTAATTAACTTATTTTGACTTAAGTATAGTTGGTAAATAATATTATATTTCAGGTGTACAATTGTGATAGCTCACAAAGTGATCATCACTAATTCTAGTGATCGTCTGTCACCGTGCGAATCTATCCTAGTATTATCCCCACCCCCTCCCCTCTGGTAACCACCCCTCTGGTCTCTGTTCTATGAGTCTGGTTCTGTTTTCTTTTGTTTGTTCACTTGTTTGTTGTTTTAGATTCCACATAGGAGTGAAAAATATATGGTATTTGTCTTTCTCTGACTTATTTCACTTAGCATAATACCCTCTAGGTCCCCCCATGATGTTTAAATTAACATACCCCCAAAGTTGAGAAAACATCCTGGAACATAGCAGGCAAACAAAAAACTTACATTGACTACTGTTGAATAAATAAAGGGTCAAAACATCACATAAAACTAGAAAATGTGCACATGTGTAACTAAACAAAAGAGAAGATTCCCACATGTCACAATTCGTGGGATATAGCTAATGTAGTACTTTGAGATAAATGATAGCCAGAAATTCTTAAATGACTATTAAGAAAGACTAAAAATTAATAGTCTAAGCATCCAATTTAAGTCTTTAGAAAAAGAACAATAAGACAAGCTCAAAGAAATCCAGAAGAAAAAGACATGATAAAGACAGGAACAAAAATAAATTTAAATAGACAATAAAAGTATGATTTAAAAAACTAACTAAGCCAAAGGTTGCTTTTGCTTCTTAGTTACCAACTGATTTCATTTGTTAAAAGAACATTCAGGCTGTATTGTGTTACCACAGTAATCTTTTTTTCTCACTCTCTATTGCATCTGTAGCTGTGTTCTTATTTTAATCACAATTTGGTTTATCTGCGCTTTCTTTCTCTTTTTTCCTTGATTAATATTGATGAGACTCAATTGATGAGAATCTTAGCAATCTTTAAGATTGATAACAATCTTAGCAACATTCAGCACCTTCATACAAAGAAAATCTCAGACCCAGAAGGCTTCACAGGCAAGTTTCTACCAAGTGCTCCAAGAACAAACTCTTCCAATTTTGTGCAAACTTTTCCAGAGACTAGAAAAATAAAGGAATTGTTCAAAGAGACTATTCAGTCAGCTATCGCTGCAATAATGCTTAGCATTTTGCAACAACAAATGATTGTGTGTTATTGGCACAGGAAGAGAAAAAGAGATCAATAGAACTAAGCAAAAAATCCAAAAACAGAACTTAGCATAAATACAGACAACGTATGTGGTGGAGACACACAGAGGAGCAGGAAGAACCATGCAGGGAATTGTGCTGAAGCAAACGGTTTTTCATATGGAAAAAAAATTAAACTGAATTGAAGGATGTTAATAAAAAGAGCAAACCTTGAAAAAGTTTTAGGAAAAAAATGCAGGTGAATTTCTTTATGAAACCCAGATAAGAAAGAATTTGTTTAACAGGACAAAGAAGCACAGAAGAGGAAAAGACTGATAATTTCAACCACTTTAAAATAAAGAAGTGGCAGAAATAATTTGTTATATATATAATCTATAAAGGAGTTAAAAAACTGTAAACAATAATAAAAATAAAAGTCTATATTAGGAAAAATGGCAAAACACAAGCAGACACTTCACAGAAGCAGAAATGCAAATGCGCAATTTGAAAAGGCACTCTGCTTTCATCTGAAATCAAAACATAAATCTAATCGTGAGATTTCATTTTAAATGTACCAAACTGACAAAAATTAAATAACCAAACAATAAGAAGTGCTGATGTAGAGGGAGTTTTACACACTAATGAAATGGTGAGAGTATAAATTCACATGACTACTTTGGAAAACAATTTGTCCAGCAGAAATTATCTAGGAAAAGCAATTTGTCTGGCAAAAAAAAAATTATAATTATCTAGCAAAATGGAAATGCACATACCCATCACTCATCAATTTCAACTCCAAAGATTAAAATCTAGATAAAGTTTTGCATGTATTTATCAGGAGACATACATAAATGTATTTAGAACATTATTGTTTCTAATAGCAAAGTTAAAAAAAATTAGAAACAACTCAAATTATTACCAAGAGAAGATACAAATGATCTAGCAAAGACTGAAAGAACACCTGAATAAACTATAGTTACATTCACCAACATGAAGTAATCTAACATTTAAAGTGAACAAAGCATGTCCTAGAATACATGTATTTCCTTTCATTAAATGTCAAAAGCATGCAAATGAAGCAATATATTATTTGAGAACATACATACAAGGTAAGGCTATAAAAAAATAAGGAAATGCTAACTACACAATTAAAGACTGGTGTTAACTCTAGCGCTGGCGGAGGAAGAAGGCTACCGCTGGAAAGAGGTACCCTGTGTACCTCATAGGTACTAGAACACCTAAGTACACACATCACTAACTACCTTAACTATTATTAATTTTTAAAAATTCCTTCCGCACAAGTCATGCGAACATACCACTCCACAAAATAGCAGTTGCAGTCTTAGCACTCATCTAAAACCACCTGCAATTGCCTAATGGCCATGAACAAAGGAAAGAAGGATGGGGCAGAATGAAAGCCCTGTCCTCCCACGCTTCTCATTACACACTGTGGGCACAGCCTTCCCAGCCCACCGTCAATAACATCTCCACACAGTCCTGGGTGTTATTATATATCGGAGACTCTACTCGCCGGACCCCTCCTGACTATTGCCAAGAGAAGAGACCTAGAGTGACATATTGCAGAATTATGTCTTCACCACACATATGCTGCAGGAATACAACATATGACACAGGCACAAAAAATGTACAATATTTTACCCTGTATTTGAATTAAAATGTAAGTGTATTATATAATAGCATATGAATGAGCTTAAACCTATTTTAGAAACCCAGTTATTAAACTAAGAAAAATTAAAAGACATTATATCTGTCAGTTTCTTTTAAAGTTTAGCAGTTACTTATATAGAGCTAAGTATTAACTTACAACACAGCAGTTCTACACTTACATATTTACCTAAGAGAAATGAAAACATATGTCCACAAAAAAATGTCCATATGTCCAAAAAAGGCCTACTCAACCAGCTCTTTACATAATAACCAAAACAGCAAACAATCCAAATGTCCATCAACAGAAGACCGATAAAGTAATGGTGGTATATTTTTACAATTAAACACTACTCAAAACAATTTCAATGAACTACTGAGACACACAACAATGTGAATGAATCTTAAATCTTTACATTTGGCAAAAGAAGCCACATACAGAGTATGTATTATGTAATTCCACGTGCATGAAATTCAAAAGTATCAAATTCAACCTACAGTGATTGCCTATGAGGTTCAGAATTGGTCATTGGAAATGAGTACAAGGAAACCTCCTGGAGTGACAGAGGTATTCAGCATCTTGATTGCCGTTGTGGTTATGTGGGGTAACTCATCAAAACTCACAGACTCATATACTGAAGCCCTGTTCCTTTCTCCATATATAAATTTTACCTTAAAAGGATATTGAACTTTGAATGTTATATATCAGGTGAAATATTTTATTATGCTAAATGATTATTCTACCTCTAATCGCTGGAATGAAAAAGTGTTTTCTGTTGTATTTGTCTCATTATAAGGGTATTATTCAGTCAGGCTTTTAAGAGAAAAGGCCCTGGGAAAATCATACATTGATGTACTAAGCCTTCTTTGAAAATGCATACAGCAGTTTTGTAGACACATTTAAACTAACAGTAAAAAATAGACTTGGTTTAAGAGGGATAAAGGTAATGGAAAAATATAATTAAAAAGTTGATTCTAGAGTGTTCTTTGTTGGCACAAGTTATTGGAAATGATCTGCCATCATCAAAGTTCTCAACTGGTCATGAAACTGAAATGCATAGTGTTTCCTTAACGGCAAAAATTAGAAAGAATACAGAATGAGAGGAGAAATTAAGAAGGCCAAAAACCTTTGGATTTATAGTGTAGTTGAAAAAATTGTTTCCCAAGGTGAAAAAATTACCAAAATATAAGAAAAGCAATAATAGTAGGCAGAATTCATTGTAAGCATTCTCTTTCCTCTTTAACTCCAAGTTGCATAGTTAAGATTTAAAAAAGATAATAAAGTTAAAGGCAAAATACAAGGTACCGGGTAGCTCAACATGTGGCCCTGTGTTGGATGAAGTGAGGCTCTCTAACATTGGAGTCTGGCTTATCCCATACCCTCACCCACTTCCATCTGCACACACACACAGTTTATTAAGCCTGTCCAGATCCAGACAAGAAATTGAGTGGTGCCTACTGAGAAACAAAAATAGATATAAAAAGCTGCAGCTTTCTTAGCAAGAGAAATAAAATTAAGCCCCACAATGTGCTGGTATTGTGCTGGTATTTGAAGCTGGTATTTTGCTACAGTCAAAAAGCACTTTGGAGATTATTTCTTAGTGATGATTTGTGTCTGTTGCTAAGCACTAGGCTGATGTTATTTTTCAAGATTCACCACTCTGTGAGACTCTGGACGTTAACAATGGATTTGAAAAAGGAATAGGCTCCCACAAGAGACAATTAGGTCTGGTGGGTAGAAGTTAAGGGTCGCCGATATCAGTGCAAAATGAGGAAGACAATTCTTACGCTCAGAAAATGAATGGGCTGCTTTAGTTCACCATGATTCATGAGTCAAACCTAACCCAGATGACAACTTGCAGGATTGCTGTAAAGGGGAAAACTACAGTGGTTCACAGAACATCCTTTGGAATAAGCACGGGGTCTTCTGTTTAAAGGCTAATTCCATCATCTACAAGCTGTTTCAATTTCGCCAAAAAGTGGAATTAGCAACTCCCACTCTTGTCCTCACCCTTACAAATCCTGGGGCAGATTAAACGAGACGGTGTGTGAGCAGGGTAGCTGAAATGCATATTCTGAAGAGCAGTGAGAAAGTAGACTGACTTACTTTATGGCTTAATAACATTTTATACATCAAAACTAAAGAGTTGTGGTTCTTTTATTTAGAAGGAGAATATGTGAATACCATCATTCTATTTGAAACACTAGTCACTCTTCAATTTACTGAAAACAGAAATTTGCCCAGGGTCACGTTGTACAGAGGGAAAAATAACTCAAGGATTGCAAATGTGTGGTTTTCACACAAGCAAACATGTACCCAGGCATACATCAGGGTCCTGGGGCAGGAATGCGGGCAGAGGCTGTGTTTGAAGCAAAGGACTACAAGGAGGCCAAAGGAAGGAGAAAAATTTCATGAGGAGCCAACCTGGACTTGGGGAGACTCCTGCAGAGCTGGCCTCCAGCTTCAGAACCCTCAGCACAGCCTCTCTCGAGGCACCAGAGACATATACCTGTTCTGGGCTTTGTTTCTCCGTGAGAAAATTGCCAAGACCACTTCAGTTGCTTGAGGATGCACTTAATATAAAACAGACTGTTAATCTTCTTCTCCATAGTAAGATATCTGGGCAGGGCAGCAAACATGCTATTACATCTTACGGCAAAACTGGTGTTGCCTTTTTTGCAAAATGGTTATCTCTATTGCACGAGGGAGAGGGGATTGGCAAGATCAGATTGAGTGTATGTTCTTGGCTGTGTTTTCCTCCAAAGCAGCAGAAAGAATTATGGAGACCCTTTGCAGATAACACACGCAGACCCCAGGAAAATCCTAAGTCTTCAAGTTCACGTCTGGATAATCCTTTCTACTCCTTTTCCCTTAGAAGAGGCTATACTTGTTTTGCTTTGAATCAATATCCTGCACTCCCATGTGTCAACTCACCCGGACCTATTGCCATTTTAAATATTTCATTTCTCATTATGGAATGAAGGACTTGATTTGTAGTGAGAGAATATAGGGCACCTGAGGAAAACGCTGATCTGAGTGTTGGGGTGATTGTGTCTTAGGTAAGAAACAAGAGGATTTCTATCCTTTAGCTTTCCTTTTAAAAAATATCATACTATTCCTATGCTGACCCTGAGGGCTGTTGCCTACATCATTTTCAACAAGTCATAGCACCCAAATTTAAAAAAGGGAGAAACAAACTTTAGCTCTTCTTCTTCATGCTCCTCCCCTTCCTTCATGGGGCCCCCTTCTTTTTTCATATGAAGAATTATAAGCCTCTGTTGACTTTTTGTTCCAAGTACTTTTCAAATGTTTTAGAAGCAAGATAATTTTGGCAAAATTACCTTCTATGGTCACCATTTCTCCCCTGCTTAACTTACATTGTTTTTTTATCTCCCCTGAGATCCCCAGATGCTTGGAATACATTGCAAATTCTCTTTCCCCTGTACCAACCATCTTAACCTGAGTCTCTCCCTAAACTCTTCATTCCTGTTACATGATAACCAAGTATCGACCCCCAAGCAAAGGCCCGAAGCTTCATAGGCCAAATTTGATCTGACTCAGTTCTTTCAAGGCATCAGCAAACCCAGAACAATAGGGGAGTTCCTGAGGAAAAAAAGGAGGGGCCCAGAGCTTATTCCATCCTGAAGCAAGAATAAACTCCGGCCTTGTCCACAGTGACTCAGGCAGCCCAGGAGCTCCTTGTGGCTTTTAAAAGAGAGCATTCATTCTAATCATCTTTTTCTTTTTGCCAATATTAGGAGCTTTTATTCTGTACCACAGACCAGCAACATTAATACAATCTCCTTTCCTAACGACTAGATTAATTTTTTAACCATCTGTACCAACCATGCCCGTGAAAATAATGCTTAACCTTATGAATAAATTTTTATTTAAAATATTAATAAATAGTTAACAGAAGATCAACCCACAGATGGACAGCAGCTTGTTAACCCTGTTAAATAACAGATTTCTGTTTACTACATTGAAAAAATCATTAAGCAAAATCATAAGCAGTTTTAACTGCTTGCTTTCTTGGAAAAATAGTACCTTCAGATGACTTAAACTGGAAATAGAAGCAAAACTGACTTCTCCTTATGTCAAGTGAATGCAGACTAGGCCCCAAATTACTGTGGAATTGGTGCAGCAAGAGGGCAGCGCCCAGGATAGTTCAGTAATATCTCCTATCAAGACGAAGTTGACTAGTGACCTTTGGGAAGAAAATTGCCATTTAAAACACTTTGAAATATTTAATTTGAAGAAATTTAAAGAAAAATGCAGCCACCTTATCAGTGGGTTGCTTTCATTTAAACAGCACAGTGCAGTAGGGAACTCAACCCAATGTAATTTTTAAATTCTCTTTTTAATACTCAGGCCCACAAAGGACAGGCATGTCCTACATTTAAAAAAAAATAAAAAGGTGCTTATTGCCAATGTATTGAAATGGTTCATTCGCAAACAGCGTCTTACACAGAAACCCACCACATCAGGGGGGAGTATGTTCTAGGGCTTCTCGCAGAAAGGAAAGGTCTGCACCTGTTGGTGATACAAAGTGCTTTGGGCATCACCCTCTCTCTTCAAACACTCTGCGTTCCAGTGCTGTTTCAGTGTTTCTGATTATGTTGGGGGTAAAATCTGAGCACCACCTAGCTTCACTTTTACTAAGGAAGGTATATGGAGGGATAACTAGGAATAGGAATGGAATCCATGTGAGGGTACACAGAAAATCCTATGCTCTCAAAATTTAAGACTGTTTCACTATTGAGAGAAAGAGAGGGAAGAGAGAAAGAGAGAAAAGGGGAGAGAGAGGGAGAAAGAGAATAATTTAAAGAATTAAGCATATGGGCCCTAGCTGGTATGGTTCAGTGGACTGAGTGACAGCCTGTGAACCAAAGGGTTGCTGGTTCAATTCCCAGTTCACACACGTGCCTGGGTTGTGGGCCAGGTCCCCAGTAGGGGGGTGTGACAGGCAACCACACATTGATGTTTGTCTCCTTATCTTTCTCCCTCCCTTCCCCTCTCTCTAAAAATAAATAAATTTAAAAAAAAAGAATTAAGCATATGGGATCAATTCATTCATCTATTCAATAAAGATTTGTTAAGTGACTAAGCACATTAAACCGAGTACTATTATAGGTACTTAGGATACATTAATGAACCAAATAAAGATCCCTGCCCTCATACAGCTTACATTCTAGCCGAGGAAAACAGATGATAAATAATAAACATTGCAAACAATGAAGCCATGTAGAATGTTATGTAGTAAGGTGCTCTGTGCCTACGAGGGGACACAGTGGAACAGGGTGATAGAGGCTGGATCTGTCACATTCGGGTAGGTCAGGTTAAAGTCCATGAGACGGTGACGTTAACAAAGACTTGATAAAAGTTTGTCCTCAGTAGTACGTCATTCATTGAATAGCCAAAAAAGGCAAAAATTTTAAACCAGGTGTTTTGTCATAAGAATTATGTCTATAAATATATGTATCTATGTATATTTATTTTATCTCAATAGAAATAAAGCTTTTCTTGTAAGCATTACATCTAATGCTCTTTTAGGGGTTATATTTTTAATCTGATGTTTTTAACCTGGCCTTTTATTAACAGTTACTTGTTACATTACACGTTGACTGAAAAATAAGAAATTTAAGTATCAGTAATTAACATCTGATCTTTAGAAAACGTGTAGTGCAGAGTTAGGTGACGGATACAGTCAGCCCGCACACTGAACGTATACTGCGCGCTGTGCTGGATATTGTGGACGCGCCGATTTTAAATAAACAGTCGATGAGCTCAAGGAGTTTGCAGGTTACTGTGATTAATTGCTGATACTTATTAATGTTCCACACTTATTACTATACCAGGCACTGATCCAAGTGCTTTATACTTATTAATTCACATAACCTTCATAACAAGATCATGAGACATAATTTATTTTTATTTCGGTGAGGAAACTCGGGCCAAGCATAGTTCAGTGTTTGCTCAAGGCAACAAAGCTAGGCAGCTGAAAATCCAAGATTTGAACCCGGGCAGAGTGCCCTGGAGCTGGCCCTCTCAGTCTAAGAGGGTACAGACTGGTCAACAGATACGTTCAACGAAGTAATGGAGGAACACGTGCAGAGGACAACAGATCTGCCTAAAACGGGGCAAGCGTCAGCATCCGCATTTGAGTTCATGCGCTAGTTTTCAGTGGAAGCCTGCATCTCAGCATGTGATTTAGCACTGGCTCTGCAGCAGAGGTAGCAAAAGATGGGAATAACTTCAAGCACCTCAAGCAGAAGCAGGGGGCGTGGCCCTGAGGGCATCTAGGGCTACACAGTCCATCCCGCCGCCCTCCCACCGGGCACGGCCCATGCGGGCTGAGCCGCGTCAACCCGGTGCTCTCCGTTTCCCCACAGGCAAGCCGCCCCCCAGAAACAGCCCTCCGCCTCAGGCTGTGCTTAAGTTACCAGATCATGTTTAGCAAAGTAATATGGTTTTTGCTGTCTTTGCACATTTAGATGATTTTTATTTGCCTTTTCACAAGTGTTTTCAATTAAAATTCTCCCAGACAAGAGTACTTTATGTATCCTATTAACTGCCTCATATAAAGTTAAGAAATGTTCCCCAGTAATATTGTTTCAAATGTTTGAAATGGGAACTAGTAAAATGAGAACTGCTATAAAGTTTAAACAGCTTTAGAGAACATTAAAAGCATTAGAATTTGTGCTCTAAGATTAACATATAAATATCATTGATCTACTTACCAAATTAGTACTATTTTATCATAGTAGAGCAGAGCACAATTAAAGATTATTAAGCCTTAGATAAGGAATTTATAGAAATAATCTATTAAAACAACCCTTTAAGTTGACATTATCCTGCCCCCCCCCTTTTTGTAATCTGCTAAACTGTGTTACCTAGTTGATGACCAATACAAGAAAATCCCATAAGAGAACAGATTCAAAGGAGCCACATCTGTCACACATATTAGTATGTCACCTTACACTCGTCATCAGGTTGATATGAGATGAAACCGTAAGCAACATTTTTAAAATAAGCTCTACACACTCTTTTTCTAAGAGTGCATCACTTACACTTTCATAGTAATATCCAGTGTTAATATCCAGGAGTCGGATTTCTGATAACCTAAACGAAGCCCGGGAATATCAAGTTCAATAAGGAAGGCTGGTCCAAGGTCTGTGTGCTTTGCTGAGTAGGTGTCATGTGTTTCCCAAGCAAATTTCTTGGTGGAGAGAACAAGAAAAGTGTTAGAAGCCAGGGTCCCAAGGAAGCAAAAATAACTAAAGAGAAAGGACAATAAAATAAAAGGGAAAAGGCTGGCAGTGTAGAATCACATTGAATAGGCACCAGCAACCTTAATATTTCTTAAGGACCTCAGGATACAATAATGGACATTTACAATTGAAACGTACAAGTTGGTAGTTACAAAATAGTCTTGGGGATATAAAACACAGCATAGGAAATATAGTCAGTAATATTGCAATAACTGTGCGGTGCCAGGTGAGTACTGGAAATATCAGGAGGAACACTTTTAAAGTATATGATTGTCTAACCACTATACTGTACACCTGAAACCAGTACAAAGTAATATTAAATGCCAATGGTAGTTGAAAAAATAAAGAAAAGAAAAGAAGTAATCAGACAGGAGACATAAAGATCTCAGATTGTGCCCAAACGGCCAGTCAGGCCTCCTGAGGATTCCTACGGAGAAGGTACTGGACAAGCAGAAAGCAGAAAGGGAACCGCACGTGGAGGGGACAGCAGGGAGGAGCAGAGGGTCCTGGGGGAGCCCACAGCATGGAGGGCAGGTGGGGGAACTGAAACCCAGATCTCATGTCAGCCCTCCGAAGAGGTCTTCGGGGAGGGAGGGGGTGAAGACAGCTTTCAGAGGCAACATGCTTGCATCAGTTTTCTATTGCTGATGTAAATTACCACAGATGTGGTAGCTTACAAACACATTTATAACCTTACCATTCTACGTAGGTTAACAAGTCTGACGCAAGTATCACCAGGCTAACATCAAGGTGTCGTATTTTTTTGTAAACTCTAAGATCCACCTCCTTTCCTTCTCCAGCTTCCAGAAAAGCCACCCACATCCTTGACTCATGGCCCCTTCCTCCAGCTTCAAGCCAGAAATGGCAGGTTAAGTGCTTCTTACATAACATCACTCTGGCCTCTTCTGCCTCCCTTTTCCACGTCTACAGACTCTTGTGATTGGATTGGGCACACCCAGATAATCCGGGATAATCTCCCCCTTCTCAACTTGAATCACATCTGCAAAGCCCCATTGGCCATATAACAAAACAGTCACAGGTTCCAAGGACTAGGGCGTGGGCATCTCTGGTGGAAGGGGGGGTGACATTATCCTGTCTGCCACAGTGCTATAGGTAAGAGGTGACTGGGCAAGAAGTTATCATAGTTTCATCCCATTCTTACTCCCCTCAGCCAGCGTTCCTTCCTCGCAGCAGACAAAGGGCTTGAAGGCGCTGATCACGTTATGTGTCTCCCCTGCTCGGACTCCGTTAGAGGCTTTTCGCCCTTTGGAACAAATCCTACAGTCTTTATCACAAACTATGAGGTTCTACATAATTTAGCCCACTGTATTTAAAACTTTTCACTGGCGCCCATAGGAAGAAATTTATTTTCAAATCATCACCTAGCATGCACTACATGCATGTATACATGCCTGGTTTTACAAACCAGTACTCATCCTTGCTATATACTGTGCTCTCTGGTATTTTCAGTTCTGATTCATTATTTTTTTAAGTTTATTTTTAATGCTGCTGATTGCAACCCACTAACGAACTGTGACCCTTGGTTTGGAAACACTGACCTGGTCCTACCTTCTCTCAAGCTCCACCTCCTAACATTCTTATCACACACCCTCAGAACTAGACACACTGACGTCCTACCTCAGGAGAACCTCTGAAGGAAACATTTTCCCCAGAACGCCCCAGCGCCTGCTCCCTTGCCTCATCTGGGTGTCTGCTCAGTTGTTCCTTTATCAAAGATCTCCCCTGATCAGCCCACCTGTAATAACCTTCCTCCCCACCCCCAGCATTATTTTCTATCCCTTATCTCGCTTTAGTTTTTATTCTGAATGCTTACTACTGCTTTGCATATCATTTCTTTGTTCCTTCTCTCCCACCAGAGTGAAAAGTCTGCTAGGACCGCCCTGTTCCTGCTGTAATGCCCGCGCCTGAATGGGGCTCCTAATGGACAGGACAAACTCAAGAATTAGTTATAGGATGACCAGATAAAGCATGAGTGAATGAATAAACAGGTTGGTAGAATTAAGTCTATATGGGTTATTACAAGAAATTACTAGTATTATTACATTATAATTTATATAATTATAAATATTGGTGATTACCATTAATTGATTATTTATAACATGTCAGATACTATGCAGGGCAACTTAAATAAGTTATTTCTAGTTATCACAACAGCTCTGTGAGGTATTGACTTTTTCAGATGGGGAAATTGAAGCTCAGAGGTAAGTTTCCAGTCCAAGGTTATATGATCTGTGAAAACAGATCTGTGAAAACATTTTTTCATATATAACATTTGCTGTCAGGCATTGTCCTGAGCAGGTTATGTGGAGGTTCTGTTATTGTTACCATTTTACAGATTAGGAGATCCAGGCATGTGACTTGCTCAAAGTCAAACAATCAACAAGTAAGGGGTGGCACCAGAAACTCAGCACAGGAGCTCTGGGACCAGCACCACAGTCCTATGGCTCAGAGTACAGCCTGAGCACCCACAGCACCAGCATCAGCCGGGAGCTCACTAGGAATGCAGAACCTCATGCCCATCCCCACCCTGCATTCCCATGAGATCCCCAGGTTATTCAAATGCACAATTGAAAAGCTCTGCCCTAAACAACCATACTGCCTCCCAGGCAGGCAAGCAAAGATGGACAGAAATAATTTTATGACAGTAGGGCTATAAATAATATTTTACTATAAGTATTAAATGTCATTTTACATGAATTTAACAGAAATATAATAATCTGAAAAAAAAAACAAAAGGAAACTGCTAAACTTCAGATAAATGACCTTTCACCTCCGAACATTATATTCCATTAGTAAGAACAAAAAAAAGCACATTAAAAGACTAAAACCATTGCATTGTCCTTCTTCTTAACCTCATGTTTCTGCTTTAGATCCCACCACCCAACTCCCTACTGTGAAAAATGAGATGTCAAAATTGTGCCCTTCTTCCCTCTTCCCTCCTCTTTCCCTACCTCCACATCTATCTTGGTACTTCATTATTTTTTCACTAAGACACATAACATTTCCACTCTATTACACCACTATAATCCCCTAGTTATTTAGTCTTACTTCCATATTTCCTTGGATTCAATGATCCTGCCACAATTCAGTGTGGCTTTACCACTGTGGTAAAGCCACATCCCCATTTCTGAGTTCAGTGTTTTGCCTAACCCTTCAACTGGCTGGGGCTTTTTGTTTGCTTTGTTTTTTGCCAAGTAGTGCTATTTAAAAGGGGTCATGGGTATCAGATTCCACAAATTTTTTCATCTTTCAGAATGCTCACCTGCTGCCTTTATAAATAAATGAAAACTTGGCCAACTATATTATATGGGATCATACATTTCTTCAGACCTCTGTAGACACTGCTGCTTTGTCTCCAAAAGTTCCCTCACACCATGTACATCTTTGTTATTTGTGTGTGACAACAACATTAACATGAGATCTACCCTGTTTTAGCAAAATTTTAAGCATACAATACAGCATCGTTATCTTACACTCCCGTGTGCATCACCTTATTTTATTCTCTAGTCCAGTAACATAAGGAAAATCTCCTAGTAAAGATCTCATGCTAGTTCACTGGGTATAAATTATGTTATTTGAAAATTTATTACTAAAATACCCTGAATTTTTTTCATAAAGGTTCCAGGAAGTACAAGGATTTCTTGGCAACATGACATTAATGCTAATACCTAATATTCGTTATGATTTATAGTTTACAAAATGCTTTTAGAAACAAGGGGTAGAGCTATTTTCTCTTCTGGGAAAGCCTGATGAAACGCAGTACAAAGGCCCTAGAGAGGTAATGATGCAGGGTGCAGCCAGGAGGGGGGCACCAAAAATAGGGATTTGGAATGGGACCCAGAACTAAGGGTGTCCAGGAAATATTAGAGGGACATATAAGATGTCCTCACCCCCTCCCCCACAGGTATGAGTTGGGGGAAGGGACACATGGAGCAGGGACATGCAGAGCTGCTAATCCATGGCATGGTCATTTAACATATCTATAGCCTGTGGCTGGTGGCTTAGATGTGTTGAATAGCTGTGGCCATGCTCTGAGCTAGGGGGATGGAAAGGACTCCCCCCAAGATGTGACTGGAGGAGGAACCCCAAGTTACAGCACCTGCATGGGAGCCTGAAGAAGACTGGCTCCAGAAAATGGGGACACACCTGCCCAGACTCATAATGGCATCGGAATAAACTTGGAATATACAGGAATGCTGGCAGGTGTAATTCATTGTAGGAGGAGTCGGAAATGGGGGTACAGAAGAGATTTGGAGCAGGGATTTAAACTGAGACGCAGCAGCCATTAGAGGAGATCCATGCAGTTTCACCAAAGTGCAGGACCCGCAGCCCTATGAGGGAAAATCACCATGTGGCTTTAGCAGAGAATAGCCACTCGGCTTTGCCTGAGTGGAGACCCTCTCGCAGCTTTGCCAGAGGGAGGGAAGATCCACGTGGTTTCACCAGAGTACAGACCCCTGCAGCTTTGGTGAAGAGGGAGAGCCATGAGGTTTTGCCAGACTGGGGACCCCTTCCCCACAGCTTTGGTAGAAGAAGGACCACGCGGCTTTGGGATGTTCCCTTTGGCTGCATGGCTTGGGAGCAAGAGAGATTTTGCCTGGAAGAAGGGGGAAAGGACTCTTGCCAGTAGGCCATGAGAAGGTGCCACATGGCTTTGGATTAATTAGAGATCCTGCCTGGATGACAACACAGCTGATGGTGTCAAGAGCCTGGATACCGGACGTGTGCTTCTCTTCCTGAATTACGGATTATGGTACCCTGAATTAGGGCGGAGGGAGACAGGAAGCACTGTGGGCATCTGTGGGTATCCTAAAGGACTTTGATATTTTAATGAAGACGTTAAGTCGCTACTTTAACTCTGTATAGCATTAAATAAACATTTCCTTTCCTTTTCACAAATCTCTGGCTTTGAGAGACATCTTTCCATAAGGCGGTGGACAATAATGGACCTTCTGCTGTTCTGTAACGGGAACATGCAGCCTCCTCTAGAATTCTCCCAGTAGAAGTGCTTCCTTCTCCAGCTAACCTCCATCCTTGGGTTTCTCATATGGACTAGCCACTCCACCTCTTCTCTTTAGAGGCAAGTTCCTTTCGTATGTGTACCCCTCTATTCCAGCATGAACGAAAATTAATGTGAACTCTCTTTCTACCACTTATAAGTTGTGCGACTCTCAATTTCTTCAATGTAAAACTAGAAATAAAACACTGACCTCGAACACTGGCTGGTATGGCTCAGTGGATTGAGCACCAGCCTGCAAAACAAAGGGTCGCCAGTGCGATTTCCAGCCAGACCATGTGCCTGGGTTGTGGGCCAGGTCCCCAGTAGGGGGCACGCCAGAGGCAGCCACAGACTGATGTTTGTCTCCCTCTCTTTCTCCCTCCTGTCCCCTTGTTACAGAGCAACAGAAGGTCCGTTATGTCCCTCTAATATTTCCTGGACACCCTGAGTTCTGGGCCCCACTCCAAATCCCTATTTTGGGGGCCCCCATGCTGGCTGCACCCTGCATCACCCTCTGTCTAAAAATAAATAAAATCTTTTTTAAAAAAATAGAAATACTCACCTTGAGATTGCTCTGAGGGCCAAATCACATAAAGATTTGTTTATTCTCACATGGATTTTATCATGCTTTTTGCCTTCCTTTGGTTCCTCAGCCTTACCCATTATTCAAAAACAGGAAAGCCCTTCCATGGTATCACCCTTTTAGGTGTAGGCACATTATTTTTCAGTTTCCATATAAATGGAGTTGTTACTTTTGAGGGTTTTTAATTTAGCATTTTAATATATTTTTATTAGTACCTAATATTATTATATTATGGTCAGAGAGCATGATTGTATGATAGCCGTTTGGGGGAATATATTAAGGCTTCACTTTTGACTTATATGTGGTTAGTATTTATAAATATTGCATCTGTGCTTGGAAAGAATACGTATTCTTTACAGTCTTAAGGAGCAGAGATATATCCCTAACTTTCTTTCTATCTATATATTACATCAAGCTTGTTAAATGTGTTGGTCAACTCTTCCACATCCTAAATGTTTTTCTACTTATCGATTTCCGCAGAAACTGTTTTTAAGACCATCCCACTTTGCTGTTTGCACATCTAGTTTGTTTACACTAAATACTACGCACCATTCCATAGTGCGCGACAACTGCCTTTCACTTAGCCATTCTCCAAGGTCAGGGACCCCTGGATGCCCACCAATTTCTACTTCCATAAACAACACCGCAAAGAACGTTATCATATGTGTCCTCTTGTGAACAAACACTAAGAATTTCTCTGAGGGATGGCATTACTGGGTAATAAAATGTGGCAGACCCTTCTGCATGGCATGGGCCCAGCTCCCACTCAGAGATGCACAGGACCCACGCCCACAGATAGGTTCTTTGGTGGGAAATCAGATTTGCAATATACTTAGGCTGTTTTGAGAGCGTGTACTTTGCAGAAACCCCCTCACCCTGCAAGTACCCTGCAGGCCCGGTGTAAATGCCTGCCTATTCATTTGCTAATATCCTTCTTCTGTGATGTAATGAGGGGCATTGGCTGTTTGTTGTAACAGGGATAGTGAAGAGAACCATCTTGGAATATAAGGAGAGATGATGAGAATAAAGGCCTGTCATGGCTGAGGCCACGGCTTTGGCTCCTCTTGAGAGAAAAGCCTTGTGGTTATCCTTACTCCTCCACCAGACTCGGTGGTCTGCGTGCATGTTTTAATTCATCCATAATGATGCGGACACTGCTGGCCAGTGTCCACAACAATAAAATATGTGTGTTTAATCGTACTAAGAACGGACTATAAATTACTTTCCAGAGATGCTGGGAACTTTGAGCTTTCACCACCAGCACACGGGATCTTATTTCCCAACAGGCCTTCGACACTGTGTTAACCCCAGTCTGGTTTCCACAACTTGATTGCAGTAAAATAGCTCATTATTCTCTTCACTTACAATTCTGATTATTGGTGTCTTTTTTTTGCATTCTTTCTTCATATATTTATACTTTTCAGGATTCTTCTGAGAGTTGTTCATCTATGTATTTTGCCTTCTTTTCTATTAGATTCCCCATAGTTAGTCAGTGATTTGGGTTTTTAATACATTCTAAATACTAATCTCCTGAAAATTTTAGACATTGCAAGTAGACTTTTTTTCAGTTTTCATCTTTCTGTTGACTTTGTCTACAATGATTTTGGGAGGGCAGTCTATCAATCTTTATCTCACAGTTTTTGCTTTCAGGAACTTTCCTAAAAAGTCTTTTTTAGAGCCCTGGCTGGTGTAGCTCAGTGGATTGAGCATGGGCCTGTGAACCAAAGGGTTGCTGGTTCAATTCCCAGTCAGAGTACATACCTAGGTTGCAGGCCAGCTCCCCCATGGAAACCATGTGAGAGGCAACCATACATTGGTGTTTCTCTCCCTCCCTTTCTCCCTCCCTTCCCCCCTCTCTAAAAATAAATAAATAAAATCTTTTTTTAAAAACGTCTTTTTTACCCTAGATCACAGAAATACTCCATTACACTTTTGTCTTTTAGTTTCATGGTTATACGTTTGCTCTTGAGTTACGTATGCCACCTAGAGTACAGAGATTCAGCTTCACTTTTCTTCATGTGGTGTACTAGAAAAGTCTCCCCAGCATGTCTCCCAAACAAACGAAAATTATAGTTCTTCACTGCTTTTTGTTTCTACCTCCTCACTGAAATCCTGATGGGGTTTGTGTTGCATGTATAGATTAATTTTAGGAAAACTGACACCTTTACTATTAGGTTGAACTCTCCCTGAACATAAGATCTCTTTGTCTATTAAGATCCCTTTATGTCCTTTAATGCAGGTTCTGGCAGAAGTAAGGTGTGCTTGAGTATGGTTGGTAGGGTACATGAATGTCGCACACGAGTTGGACAACAATTTGAACATTTCACCTAAAATGTCATATGGTGTGCTTGAGTGTGATATTATGTTACAGAATTACATGCTTATAATTCTGTAATAAAAAAATTGTAATAAAAAGGGGCATTATTTGTGTGGGGCCCTGTATAACTTGAATGATTTCTCTATAAAAATCTTGTGTAATCCTGGCTGGTGTGGCTCAGTGGATTGAGTGCCAGCCTGAAAACAGAAAGGTCACCAGTTCCATTCCCAGTCAAGGCACAGGCCTGGTCCCTAATTGGGGGCTTGCAAGAAGCAACCCATCAAGGTAACTCTTGCATACTGATATTTCTCTCCCTCTCTCCCTCCCTTCCATCCCCTCTCTCTAAATAAATAAATAAAATCTTGTGTATATTTTTATGTTATTAGATTGTTCATCAATTTAGTTTCTATTATAAATACTACTGTATTTTCTTTTAAACTTTACATTTATTACTGCCAATATAGTACTATTGATATTTGTATGCTGACATTTACATGACAACCTCACTAAACTCTATTTTTCATTATAATAGATTTCTGATTGTGCTTGTTTTCTAGTTACAATGAAATCAACTACAAATAAAGACATTTTATCTTTTTCCTTATATTCTTATGTCTCTATGCCTTCTTTTGTATTACTTTGATAAGAATATCCACATGACAATAAACACTGGTGATGATAAAAGGGCATAGTTTTCTTGTCACTAATTGTACTGTTTTTAAAATTTCTTCATACCTATAATGCTCATTGCAATGTTAGATATATAGACTTATCAAGTTAAGGAACTTTATTTCTATTCCAGTTCACCTGAAAGTTTTAATTATAACCAGAAGTTGAACTTTATCAAAAATTTTTTCTTCATGTATTCCTATAATCATATAATAATCTCTTATTCTATGAATGGGGTAAGTTGCAATGACAGATTTTTTAGGTTAAACCATCTAACACTCCTCAGATAAATTCTGCTAATCACTTTAATCATTCTTAGGTTCAGGTAAAAATAATATTTTCTTTAGAACTGGTGCACTAGTGATCATAGGGAAAATGGGTATCAATGTCTTTTTATTGCACAGTCATAGATTTAGAATACAAATTTTACCAGTTTAACAACAGCTTTTCCTCTTTTTCTAGTTATATTATAATTTAAACAAACTAGCAATATCTACTTTTTGAAAGTTTAGTAAAATGCACCTGTATAAGTATCTGATCCCTTTATTTTGTTTGTTTTTCCCTCCTTTCTTTCTTATCTTTACCTGATAGAATTTCTTAATTCCCTTCTCTACATCTCGTTTGATGACTTAATTTTCTTCTACATGTGTTAGTTATTACCTTTAGTTTTTAACATGCATAAAATTCTAACAGAGCCCTAAACAATATAGACTCCAGTTTTCTTTAGCACCGAACACTCATCTCCCACGATGACACTGTGGAATACTTGACTGTCACTCAAATGAGCTTCATTTTTACTGTCAGTGCTGGTTCAGCGCGACCAACATGTCCAGCAGCATCGTAGCTCTCCACTGGTTTTTGCTTCTGCCTCTTCCCTTCAGAATCCAATTTCTTCTCTCCTGGCATCCATTCTTTTGCAGGTCTTAGAGTAATGGTCTTCAAGTCATAAGTGTTCTCTTCTCATTAATCTGACAGTGTCTACCTCATACCTTCACTCTTGTGTTATAGTTTAACTTGGTTTAGGATTCTGAGCTAACAGTTACCTTCACTCAAAACTTTCCAAGCATCATTCTGTTTTCCTCTGCAGTCTGCTGTTGATGGAATATCTATCAGCAGGCCAGTCCTCTTCCCTCTGGCTGACTCAACAGTTCTGTCTATGTCTTCAATTGTCCTGCAGTTTTCCCCACAGGATGCCTCTACATAAATATATTTCATACTCTTTAGAACCTGTGTGCTTCTTCAACATGAAAATGGATATGTTTCTTCAACTGTGTGAGGAAATGTCAGGCATTACATCTTTAATTATTGCCTCTGCGCCACCTTCTGTTTCCACCATTAGGGTTATGCTGGGCCTTCTCACTCTCCCCCCCACGTTACCTGGCAGTTCTTCCATAGTTTCCATCTTTCCATCTTTTTATCTGTAGGGTCAGCACACTAAGTAACCTCCTCAGATCCACCTTCCTCTTTAATTATCTCTTTATTGTACCTAATATGCTATTTAAGCCATTTATTAAGCTTGTAATTTTAATAACTACTTTTTATTGTTTGAAGTTCTACTTGACTTTGTTCAAACTACATGTTCTTTTTCTGTAACATCAGTTCATTTGTTATGATTCCTATTCCTTCATTCAGCTCTATAAACCCCTTAAATACACTTACAGTATAAAATCTTCCAGATTGTTCTACTTTCTCCACTTAACAGAGCACTTATTCTCCTAAATCTTCTATCAGATAATTTTCTCTCATTATGCATAATTTTCTCACATAATTTATAGTTTTCATTATGAGCTCTTCTTCAGTAAGGGTACTATTTTCTAGGATGTTTCAAGGGCTCTGTATGAAAGTATCCATATAGAGTGGTTTAACATTTGCATTTCTGAGGACTCTCAAATTACCTAAACCAGTTTTATGAACAACCGTAATCCCTACACTGTAAGAGAAAAATAAGTTCAATTTGGGGATTTGATTTTTGGCAACTGACCTTTTTTTTTTTACCTCATTAATTGTCCTTGGCACCCAGAAAACTTCCCGTGCTTCCTTAGCTTTCCCCAGTCTCCTTTCTATTGATGGGATAGCTACCCAGTTCTCCATGCTTTGTGTTAGCACTCCCCTCAAACGCTCTGAAGAGTCAGTCATGTTTCTTGTTCATCCATGGCTCTGGCTTTTGAGTGCAGTCTTTACTTTGCCCTTAGGTATTTCATGCTTCAGAGTTCAGGTTGTATCATTATTATAACACAGTATCACATATTACTAAGTATAAGTGTTAAATATGACTACATAATTTAAGTATTATTAAACAATTGTTATTAATATTAATGGTTTGATATGTTATATTTATAGATAATAATTAATTAAAATTAATCCATATGTATGAATGAATAATAGATTCTTAATTATTTGTCATTATAAATAATAATATGAATTACATTTAAATAATAATTGAATATATTATTAAATATTATTATTTTGGCTTTTTATTCAGATGTGTCTGTAATTACAAATCTACATCAGTTTGATCCATTTTGTTGCTGTATTTGTAATATGTATTACATGTTTGTAATATCTAACATTATTTAGTTTCTTTCCTAGTTCTCTTGCCCTGATCCTTAGTTCTCAAACCCAATCTCAATTTGAAAATGCCCACACAGTCATTCCCAGCACTTCCTCATGCAACTTAAAGACACACTTGGAGGAAAGCAAAACAAAGCAGTTCAGAGGTTCTTTGAGTTCTTTGATTCCAAATTTGTTTGTACTCTTCAACCCACAACTTTTTTTATTCCTTTAAGAAACTAATGTCACATAAAAGGAGTGACTGCCCTTTTATCTTCCTTGGCTCTCTTAGTAATACCTTCCCTGGTCTTCTGCACAATTACTGGATATTTCCACTTCCCTTTTAGTGAGGTTGCCTTCCTAATTAAAAGCACTTCAAGACTTAGAACACAGGAGATGGGCTTTACAGACAGGCCAATTAAAGGCAAGCCTTGCTATTTCATTACAAACACCATCAGAAATTAAAATGAAGATCTAATCTTATATGCAAAAGAAATCCCTGCTGTTTTCAGTATTTCTCTAAAGTGTGCTGCCTTTGCTCAATATAAGGTAATGTTTCATGCCAAGTAGGAAAGACATTTACAGCATTTGCAACTCAACACAGTCCCCTTATGGGGGGAGGGAAGCCTTTGTTAATATACAGCAAATGAGAAAAGAACTTTATTTCACATGTACTATATATTATATGCATACATATATAATGCCTTGTTTTGAAAGTTGTGTTGTATTCTTTCCAAAGGCAAAAGTAATGTAAGCTGTAAATATGTGAGAGAAAGATCAGTATGAAATAAAGAGAGATTGTTCTACAAACCCATGTCTTTAGAATGGTAGCGGAAGACTTTATGCTCCAGGAAAACATTGAGTGTTCATCAGTTATGTAATTATTTGTTCATCTTTATCCTTTAAGCTATTTTAGTGAGGTCATTTTTAATTTAAAAAAATATGAATAATGTAGGTCCATCGTCTCCAGTAAATAATCACTATGCATTGTGATTGACTTCGGGTGGCGGGCACATGATGCAATACGCAGATGATGTGTCATAGGAATGAATGCTTGAAACCTATATGATTGTATTAACCAAATTACCCCAATAAATTTATAAAAATAAGAAATGAACAAGATCAAATGTCTTTTTAGTGTTCTTCGAGCACTCTTTACCTCCTGTCTTCGCTAAGCAGTAGAGAAAGTGCAATTTGCGCAGGATCTCTCAGGCTTCCTTATTTTGTAAGCAGCTACTAAATTGCACATGAACTGTCTTCACTCACATACCCTTCTATCTGCTCACCTATGAACCCTTTAAATGAGAATATCAAGTGCTTACTCAGAATAATTTATTCGTAGTACCACCATCAAAGACTGCTAACATCAGTCCTTGGATCATGCTTTGTCCTAACTAAAGTATAAGCAGGGTTAAATTTAAAGGCATAGTCAGATTCATTCTATGGATAGCATTGAGAAAAGAAGATTTTTGAATACCTCTTTATTCTTCCATTCTATCAGTTGCCTCCCAATCCCACTTCCGTATGGTCTATTAACAGTGACTGGAAGGACTAAAACTATATTGACTTTTGGTTCTCTGCAGGTACCTCATTCATAAACTTTTCATGTTTACATAGGAAAAAACAGATTCCTTAACACAGCAGAAATTATATTGTTCTACTACAGTCCTGTTGTTCAATTATTCAGCCCTTGTGATTTTTCCAAAAGAGTAGCTCTTCATATATATTTTCTACTGGCAAAAAAAAAAATTCTCATTGTTAACGTGGCAGGTGGAAAGCATGACAGCTGTTATAAATAATACAGAAATCTTACATGCTGGATCAACACACAAGGTAAATAGAAACTGTTCATTTGAATGACATGCCAGAACTCAACATCTGAGAGATTCTTTTCTCCTTTTCAAAGTAGTCAGCCTGAAGTGTATCTTCATGATTCTCACAGACAATGGGCCTTCCCTCAGAGCGTTTTTGGAGCTTGTCTCTCAGAATAATCTTCAAGGCCTGGTACATATTGCTTTGAACAGCCTCTGTGCTAGCAAATCATAATCCTACAAGAATTGTTCTTGTTTTGTTTTAAGATGCAGGCATTATTTGGAGCCAACTGAGAGGTGCTTGCGTTGGATAATGTATTTGGGTTTGCTCAAATACCAGGTAGTGAGACTGTGAGGTAATGGTACCTTATAAACTGATTTTGAAACTATGGTGAACTGCAAAATTAGTTGAGAAAATAACAGTGTTATAGCAACAAAAACAAATCACTTCATAGCAACCCCTCAGAAGCACAACACTCCTCTTATTTTACAGTTTAAGTACTATTGTATTTCCTGTGTGAGATTCCCTTTTGGTTATGGCTCATATTCACACTCTTTAAAAATAGTTAAAGAAATTTGCTGAAGATATTTCTTTGTTCATTTGTATGGGAATTTTTTTAAAGATTATTTGCCAAACTATGCTTGGGCTATTGAGGGAAGGTAAAATCTTTCTGGGGGAAATGCTGGGATATAAACATTGGAATTTTTTTCACTGCAGAGTAGGTTTCCTTGGTTGCATAAAACATACAAATATTTGTAAGCGTCCCCTTTCCTGGGGCAGAGAAAATCTGTAATTAAAAGGCATCAATTCTAGTTTTGATTGGTCTTTTGGTTAAGTGACTTAAAATATCAATCCACTTTTTTTTCCAACACAGACTCTTATCAGCCTCTGAGGATTTAAGAAATTAGGTTAAATGACCTTTGAAAGCTCTATGGTATCGAGTTGCAGCAGGAGACAGATCTGTAGAGCCCAGAAGGGGGAAATCTGAAAACACTACCACGAATTAGTAATCAGAGTTCAGCTCTCTTTCCATCTCTGGACCATCTGTTGCACTCTTGGGCACAGGGATAGCTGGGGCGCCTGACCCAAATGGCCACAGGTGAGAACCTAGACCAAGGTTCTGGAATTGTGATTGTAATCAGCAATCATAGTAAACACACTACAAGAGACACCAGCTAATAACTGGAGACAGAAGGTATAGATATGACATACGGTACAGCTTAATTTATCTACATATATGGAAAGATGTATAAACACCATAAAGAAAAGAGGCTACCTGTGAAGTAGAATTATTTTTTTCTCCTTTTTTGTTTCTCTCTATATCCTATTTTTTTCTAAAATGAACACATAGGAATGTAAATAAGCTCAACCATTATGAAAATAAAACATTCGGTGGCCATGGGACCACTGCACGCACAATGGTTGGGCACAGGTCGTCCTGGAAGCAGCAACAGGGCTTGTCCTGCTCAGCAACATTTCAAAAGTCAGCCGACTGTCCATTGAAACGTCGATATTATGCTCAATAAGTCAGTCAGAAAAAGGCACACACCACAGGATTTCACTCACATGTGCAATCTAAAGAACAAAACAAATGAACAAACAAAATTGTAACAGGCTCATAGACCCAGAGAGCAAACTGGTGGCTGCCAGAGGGGAGGAAGGTTGAAGGGATTAAGAAGCACAAGTTGGCAATTACAAAATAGTCATGGGGATATAAAGCACAGCACAGGGACTATGGTCAATAATACAGTGATAACTGTGTTTGGTGCCAGGTGGGTACCGGAAATATCGAGAGGATCACTTTGTAAAAACATATGATTGTCTAACCACTAAAGCTGCACACCTGAAACCAGTTCAAACTAAAATGGAAAGAAAAATAAGGTTCACCCATTAAATTCAAGGTCATTTACTCCTGTGTAACTGGAAAACCAACGCAAATAAAATATACAGCCTGCATTGTTCTCATATCTGTCTAAGCTAATAATTTTTAAAAAAGATTTTCCATTGTTTTATACTCAGAAAAATTAAGGTTTTTGTTTGTCTCTTTGTGCTACCAAGCAGCATTATTATGAAAGTTGCCAACCTTAAATTATGATACATTTAAATCTTAGAAACTGAAATAACATTTAGTTCCTCCTTTTTCCATCTTTATTGTCATTGTTCAATGCCAAAATGTCCTTCGGAGAGCACCCAGCATGAAAGATAACACCCATTTCCAATGACTTACAGAAAAGTGTGGATCTTAAAAAACTTTTCAAAGGGCACCATGGAAGAGAAATCCTTTTGAGTGAATTACTATGTAAAAATTGCAGGATGTGAGAACTTCTGTTTGACAGTTTTTGACTGGAAAATTATAAGGTATCCATGTTATTTCTCAAGGTATTCATTTTCTTCAAATTAGACATTGGTTCAAATACTCTTTTTAAATACCATTGCTTGGAGATACACTTTTTCTGGAAGAAAAAAAAACACTAAAGTGTAGTCTGGTATTATCACTGACCTAATGGTCTCCATTAGCACCAGAATTTAATGAAGGGAATTTTAGAAAACTTTCAAATCAACACACTGTGTGAGCAGGTGGGAGGGTGGGTAAATGATGCATGCTGATCTGGACATTATTTTAGCAGAGTTTCCAAAGTAAATTATTTTAGCTCATTCTTAGTTTTCAAGTTATCATTTGGAAAAATATACACTTCCTTTGAATGGAGTAGACTAATACATAACTCCTTCTATTAGAGCAAAATAAAATAATCTTGGTTTCTATAAATACCACATATAGGTCCCTAAGTCCAACAGATCTTGCCCACTAGAGGCAGAATTTTAGCACCATGACCTTTGCTCTGTGGTGTCACTCCTGTGAATGTTACATTCATTGTTACATAATAACAAGGCAGATGTATTTAAGGTTACTGATCAAGTGGCCTTAGCTGGGGAGATAATTCTGGATCATCCGATAAAATTAATCTAATTACTGAGCCTTTAAAAGCAGAAATCTTTCCCTGGCTGAGAGCAGGAGAAGTCAAAGATTCAACAAATTAGAAAAATTTGATGCGCCATCTTCATTTGAAGATGAAAGGGGCCACGTTTTAATTCAATAACAACTTCAGTCCTGCAGTGGCAAGGAATTGAATTCAGCCAACAATCTGACTGAGTGAGGATGTGGAATCTTCCCCAGAACTTCCACATCAGAGCCCAGCTAGCCAACTTCTTGATTTCAGTCTCGTGAGGTCTTGAGTAGAGGATACTCTGAGCCACGCTTTACCTGAACTTCTGACCCACACAACTGTGAATCAGCAAATGGGCATTGTTCTAAATTGTTCGGTTTACAGTAGTCTGTGGCAGCATCAATAGAAAAGGAACAAAGTCACACAGTGAACAAGGGGTCAGATCCGCCGCTGGCTCAGACCTCGGCTGTCTAACTCTCACTCCCGCAGCTTTGGACATTGTACTGCACAGTTCGCCACCTCCCCACTAGGTGGGTCGGCACACACCACCAAACCTGTCCCTGCCCAAAGGTGCCTCACTCAGCCAGGGCCATGCCCCCCTTATGAGGTCAAGGGTATCAGTGCCGCTGACTGCCCAGGGAGCCCCACAGTGTCCCACACCCAGGGAAGAGCCATATGCTCATGAGCCTCCACGTCACTGCATCCTCCCCCACAGCAGCCCTAGTGCCCCAGCCATTATAAAGAGGGCAACATCCCCGGCAGCCAGGGGAGTATCCTGGGCTCTCCTACCAACCCCAGCGCTGGCCACTGCAGCTTCTCCAGGGTTAGGCAATATCTCAGTCCACGTGACAGTGGAAAGAAGACAGACAAGCTTTCACATGCCGCTGCCTGGGTCGAAATCCAGATTCCATCCTTCGCTAGCTACACAACTTGGGCAAGCAATTCAACATCTCTAAACTGCTCCCGTCTGGACACGGAAGGGAAAATGTTTCTGCCTCAAAGAGCTGTGTTGAGTGAAGAGAGCGATCCAAAAACAAAAGGGCAAGTTGTTTACTCAGGCAAATGGCCACCTGGGTGAGTGTTAGGGTAGAAGGGTTGGGGGAGGTGGCCCGCTGCCCTAAGATAACGGTTCCCGCGCGCGGGCTCTCTTAGCCAATAGCTAACTGCCTCTTTGTGTGATTGTTTACTCGCCTCTATAAAAGAACCTAGCT
>PVKU01010934.1:0-47729 GCA_004027475.1 Anoura caudifer | reverse complement strand
TGGCAGCTAACCTATCAGAAGCACAGTTCAAAGCACTAGTGATTAGGAAGCTCACAGAATTGGTTGATTTTGGTCACAAATTAGGTGGACAAATGAAGGCTACATTAAGTGAAATGAAGGAAAACACACAGGGAACCAATAGTGATGGGAGGAAAACTGGGACTCAAATCAATGGAGTGGACCAGAAGGAAGAAAGAAACAACCAAACAGAAAAGAAGGAAGAAACAAGAATTCAAAAAAATGAGGAGAGGCTTAGGAACCTCCAGGACATCTTTAAACATCCCAACATCTGAATTATAGGGGTATCAGAAGGGGAAGAAGAAGAGCAACAAGCGGAAAACTTATTTGAATAAATAATAAAGGAGAACTTCCCCAATTTGGCAAAGGAAATAGACTTCCAGGAAGTCCAGGAAGCTCAGAGAGTCCCAAAGAAGGTGGACGAAAGAAGGAACACACCAAGGCTCATAATTCCATTAGCCAAGATTAAAATGAAGGAGAGAATTCTAGAAGCAGCAAGGGATAAGGGGACAGTCACCTACAAAGGAGTTCCCATCAGACTGTCAGCTGATTTCTCAAAAGAGACCTTACAGGCAAGAAGGGGCTGGAAAGAAGTATTCCAAGTCATGAAAATCAAGAACTTACATCCAAGATTGTTCTATCCAGAGAAGCTGTCATTTAGAATGGATAAAGCGCTTCTCAGATAAGGTCACATTAAAGGAGTTCATCATCACCAAGCCCTTATTATATGAAATGTTAAAAGGACTTATCTAAGAAAAAGAGATAAAAAATAGGACAGTAAAAAGACAGCAACTCACAGATATTAACAACCACACCTAAAATAAAAGCAAACTAAGTAAGCCAACAGCTAGAACAGGAGCAGAAACACAAAAATGGAGATCACATGGAGAGTTAGTAACAGGGGAGTAGGAGGAGGAGAGAGGGGGAAAGGTAACAAGAATAAGTAGCATAGATGGTAGGTAGAAAATAGACAGTGGGGCAAGAATAGTGTGGGAAAAGTAGAAGCTAAAGAACTTATGAAACATGGACATGAACTAAGGGGGGAATGTGGGTGGGAGGGGGGTGCAGGGTGAAGGGGAATGATGGGGGAGAAATGGGACAACTGTAATAGCATAATCAATAAAATATAATTAAAAAACAAATTTACTGGAAAATTAATTCAAAGAGTATAACCATTTTTCTTGACCCTTCTGAACATTAATTAGTCTTCAGAAACAAATTATAGTTCATTACTTCTGAGTAAAATTAGTATACACTAGGATATGATCTCTTTTCAAGAAAATAATAACAGGAAGCCCATACAATAAGCTTCATTTTCCCAAGCCCCCATGCCCACTTCTCACATACACCACATATGTGCTCATACAAACTCAGCAACTTCCACAATTGAGAGATCTGGAATCTACATCCTTGTAGAAACATAAGCATAAATAATGATGTAAGACAACCCAAGGGCAATAACACCAAAAATACTATTAATATTATTCTGCTGAATGTAGAACATAAATTATAGTATAAAAAATGTGTGTATGTTTCAACATAATATATCATTAATTACCTTAGTCAGTGTGATCAAGAATTACTGCTTAACAGTATAATTGCCAATTCTCTGTAATCTCCTGGCTAGAGAATTATTAGTTACTTGTATGAATTTGGAATAAAATGGATTTCAATGCAGTCATTATAGCCATCCAAAAATTACCAGTCCATAGGAGCATGAGCTAAAATAAAACATCCGATAAGTATTACTTAAAATATGCCAAAAGAGAACAGGCACAAAAATTCAGATTTTTTCAGTTATTCACTACCCCAAGGATTAGGAAAATAAAGGGCTACTTAAGACTCCTGAGTGACCATTGCTGAGTGATGAGATGATATGTGTTTTTATTTTCTTTTTACTTTTCTGATTTTCCAAATATCCAATAAAAAAGTACTGTATTCTTTTCATGACTAGGGAAAATAATTCTATTTAAGGATATTATCTGAGAGATCAAATTTATTTAATATTACATTAAGATCATTTAAAAATATTGTCTTTGAAGAGACTTAATCATGTTCCTCCTCAAAGAAAATCTGTCTTGTGTTCTCCTTATTTTGTCCAATTAAAAATAGTACAAGAAAAATTATAATACAAGAACTGAAATTCCATGTGCTACCTCCAAATGTAGGTTGCAAGAGTGGATCACAGAGCAATGCTAAGTATTAACAGTTTCAATGATATTCCTCCTATTCATCTGGCATGTGACCCAAAGAAACCCAGTGAAAACTGTCAAATGAAAAATATTTATCCCCTCTGAGAAAAACCAAAGCCACTCCTGCTAGTGGATTATGATTAAGAGTATAGGACATAACCATGAATGGACTTTTATTACCCATCCTTTGCCCTTTCAATCTCCAATTTCTCATTTTCTCCATCTTCTTTTTTTTTCTTTTCTTTTCTCTCTCTCTCTAGCTTTGGCCTATTTCCACAACCAGTCCCTTTTAGGAGGCACTCAAAGGCATTTAATTTAAAAAGAGATGATTGTAGACAGACCTTGGAATATGTGGAAAAGATCTATGCAGCCTCCCCTGCAGACAAAATGGGCACTTCCTAGAGCTAATCTAGAATTGATTTGTTAAGGGGTACTTCGTTTATAAGATAGCCTTAGTCAATGTCCCTAGAGCCTTTTTAAAATTTTCTTGAGCACTATGCTGATATGCTAAGACTTAATGCTGTTATAGAAGGCAATTAGGACCCATAGGACAAGGAATTCACTATGAGTCTTTAAATAATAACACTCCCTCAGAAGCACCTATCAAAGTGAATTCCACACAGTAATCTGGACAAAGTAAGAAGATGTAAGTGCTCACTGCAAGACTTCAGCTGACATATTCTTCAAAGAATCAGCACAAGGGAACTGAACAATGCAAAGTTCAGAGCTCTCTGAGGCTCTCATACTGAAAGCTGTTTGCTTCGGGTTTACATAATGCAGAAGCAACTTAGGAGGCAAATAACATAAATGCTATCACCATGTTCCAGTCCAGAAGTTTTTATTACAATAAGTGATCTCAGTGCAAGCTGTCTCAATCAGCACATTGTGATGGCAAATACACTGACTGTATTTTCTTCCTAAGCAGTGTATAGCACTTGGCTATTCCTAAGAAGGATTCATGAAACAGCTCTAACCAACACATTATAGTTGGAACAGCTAGATCTAACACACAGTTTGCATGCCTTAATTGTCCAAATTGTTTGCTTTCTAGATGAACAGTCAATTTTAACTTTCAGTAAAATCATCTAAACTAGTTCATCAACTGACATGACAAATAATCCCTACCATTCCACGACCAGCACCATCCCTTGAGATATAAATCAATTGTTACAAAAGAAAAAAAAAGTAATGGATACAAATAAAATACCAAAATGAAGCACCAGAAGTAAAGCCAAATGAAAAAAATTTCAAAGACCATTGGTAATATGGAAAATTCTTGCTGACTTTATCACAATATTAGGCTCAATAAATGGGATAACTTCTGAAAGTGGAAAAAACTTAGTTCTCTTTCTACCTTATTGTTTTGTGATCTTCTGACATATTAATTTACTAAACTCAAATTTCATAGCTCTAAAAGTATCTTGACAATTGATATTCTAGACTATGAGAAACTATAGATTATTTAAGAAACTGCAATTTCCCAAATCAATGAGAATAATTCAACAATTACTAAAATTATATTTAAAGAAAGAGTAAATAGACGATGCCCATATATCCTACAATTTCACTTTTAAAGCCAAATCTCTTTATTAAAATCCACAATGAAGGAAAAATGATGGGTAAAAAAAAAATGCCTGTCTCTTAACTACCCAGGTTATCAGATTTAAGAAAAGATTCAAATGTCTTTCACATTCATCCACCAAAATTCAGGACCACAAATGCAGAGGTACCTTTGGCTTTTCAATCAATAAGATTTCAAATTCTATGTCAACTTTGTTACATAAATAGGGTGGACAGTTCATTCTCAAGTCACACTAAAGTTTATACATGTACTTTACTGCCCTCTCTGGTAATAAAAACCCTTCGTTTCCTCTTAATAGTTAAGTGTGTATGTGGGGGGGTGGCAGGTGGTGTCTGGTCCATGGACCAAATTCTGAATAGAATAAAACCAGCGAGGGTCCAGCTACACTGATCAATATCTAACTCATGCCCAACTATGGTTTCGTACCAGTTAGTGACATTTGCGTCTCTAGTCTAAATATTCAAGGGGAAAGTGGGATTTTAGCTAACTGGTGTTTCTGCAATAGCTGCAACATCTTAGAGCCTTCTCTTTAATTCACCTGCATCTTGTCAACCCAATCAATCTGAGATTGGAAGGACAGAACATTAGGTATGTGTTCACTCTCAGCCTCTCTGCTCTTTAAGTCCCAGCTGCCTGTTGTTTTGCTTCCCACCATAACTTGCCTTCCCTAGAAGATAAGAATTGTAACTTATCCCCATTTGAGAATGAAGTGCAGGCTTAAAGACACTTGAAGTGTCAATTGTCAATGGCCTTATCACATGCAGTTTACATTTGATGATTTCTGTAAGGCATTTAACAATTTTTAATTATATTTTCCAGGACCAGAAGGAGAATCACAAGCTACATAGTTCTGTTACTAGGTGGACTGAATAACAAAACCCCCAAAATTGATTGGCAGCATCCTGAAGGGAGGTCTCTAATAGCACTGCACAAGTCTCTGTCCTTGAGCTGAAAATTTTCAAACTTTTTATCAATACTTATATCAATTTATCAAAAACTTGAATAGTGACACATAAGACCTTCCTAAAAGGAACAGTGTCTTAGAGGTAGAATTAAGATGTTTAATGGCAGCAGATTTAAAATCATGCATTTTTATAAGAAATTACTGAATGACTACTATGTACTAGGTGGCAAATCCTGGGCAATATACAAATAAAACATATATGTGTCTTCAGAAATTTATAACCTAGAAAAAGAGATAAAGCAACAAATGATTATGATGCAGTATGAAAAAGTGCTGCAATAGACAAATGTGCACGTGATTAAGAAAAAGAGAAGTGTTACCTGACTCTTACTAGGAGAGTCCAGGAAAATTTAGGATATGAAAATAAAGACACCACGTGAGCCATTGTACTTATAATTCTGTCATTTGGGACACAAGCACACCCTGAGATGAAGATTAAGGAGATTCAGAGCATAGGTGGTCATTAAAGCATGGGTATATATGAGATAGTTCTATGAGGTTATACAGAAAAAAATAGTAAAAATTAGTGGATAGAATCTTGGGGGACAGCAGCTACTAAGACCTGGGCAGAGAGAGATAGGAAAGAGGGAGACAGAACAAGGGTAAACTTACCAGTTCGCTAATGTTGTAGTTCTTGGGGTTCTGCTGGTGGGCAGATTTTTTACATATGTACTCTCCCAGGTTCTCATCCATTCTTTTCGTTCCAATTACCATTGATAATGTGTTATTATATTCTGCTATTTGAGAGAAAAGGTCATGTTCTAAGAGTGAAACAGGGTAATTAGAGAAGAACTTGAGAAGAATGGTGATGTTTAGAGTTAGCTGCACTGGGGAATTCTACTCAAGAACTCTTTGAGTAGTGTGACAGGCCCTAGTGCAGACGGTGGAATATGGCAGTGAAAAAAGCTAAGAAGAGGGGTTACCTCATCGATTTCTTGGTTCCAATTACCATTGATAATGTTATGTAATATGTGCCATATTTTTAGGAGTATAAGATGCTCCGCACTATAAGACACACCTAGGTTTTAAAGGAGGAAAACAGAGAAAAAAAATTTGAAGCAAAAAATGTGATAAAATATTTAATAATCTGTGACCCTGCTCCACCACTGCCCCCACCCACAGTGAGCCAGGTAAGCTACATTTGGACTATAAGATGCACCCCCATTTTCCTCCCAAATTTTGGGGGGTGTCTTATAGTCCAAAACATACAGTATGTGAAAATGTGTAGATATAAACTTCATGAAGCTTACACTCTAGTGAGGAAAGGGCCTGGAATAATAAAACAGACAATAGTAACTTACCTGGCAAATTATATGAAGAAAAATAAGGTAGGGGAAGGAAATAGTAAATAAAAGAGCCTTTATTTTAGATAGACAGCAAAATCCTTTCCAAAAAGGTAATAATTTTAGCATAAAACCAATTAAAGTGAGAGAACAAAGTGTGCATCCATACAAAACAATGATGTTTAACCATTACTACACAGTTGCATCACCTGGGAATTTTTTTAAATGGAAAGAATTCCTAGGTTCCACCCCTCTGAAATTCTGAATTAATGGTCCAGGGTATGGTTTAGGCAACAATTATTTTAAAACTCACCTATTCTAATGTATAACAAAGATTAAGAATACCAATGGAGGAGAGGGATAGGAATTTCAAGAGAAAAGGGGAAGGGTTTAGAGCAACAAGTATGAAAGACACATGGACAAAAGCTAGGAGGGGGGTGGAAATGGGAGGGAGCTGGGGAGGGAGTAGAAGACAAAAAACTGTACAAGAACAACAATTAAAAAAAAAAAAAGAATACCAATGGAGTGGAAGAGCATAAGAGGTAATTACCAAATTCAAAAGCCCATAGGGAAGGGAGCATACTTAGAGTCTAGGAGAAAAATATGATGCAGCTAACCAGATCTGAATAAAAGATTTGAATAATTGTGCTCAGGAATAGCAGAATTACTTAATTTTATATTGATACAAGCAAACAAATAAACAAAAAAAATCCCACAACTGTGGTTTATAAGATTTTCAAGAGCAGTACTCAGCAGCCTAAGGGTAGTTGTGGAACAGGTATATGGCTAGATTGATCCAGCCCTAGGAGTTTGGACTGTGAATGTAAAGAAAGGATAATAGAGAATTCTTAAACAATAGACTGTTGGATATAAACTGAAGCAAGAAGGAACTGAAGCTAAAACTCAAGGAGAAATGTGAGGGATCAGGTGACAGACAGATTTTTTTTCAGACAAACCAAACAAGGTGAGTGTGGGGGAACTCAGCTGACCACAATTTCAATATGAGCCAGAGGCATACGATGTCTGTTCAACATCTTAAGACAACCTTAGATTTCTTTTAAAATGTAGTGGCTGGCCTTCACTAGATAATCACTAATTTCCTTTCTGGCTATTGAATGAATACTCACTGGAACATGGGAAAGCCAAGTCTATAGATCATGGAAAGAGGCAACCTCATCTGCTAGGGGCTGAGTTTGGAATATTCAAAAAATGTTTAGAATATTATGTTCAATTCAGATAAGCCATTTTAAGAGAAATTCTGATAAGCTTAAAGTACTAAACATAAGCCACAAGGAAAAATAATCTGAAAGTCATTTCTATTAGGAATAATATTCATTTTTTAACCTGAAAAGTATAATGACATGAAATTTCACATTCATAAATATCAGAGAGTGGAAAAGTTCGCAGCCATAAAGGAGGAGTTCCTATTTATTTATCTTCATAGTAAAGTAGTGCAGAATAATGAATAGACTCAAAATGTGGTCATTCTGGTAAATAATAAAAAATTGGAACGGTAAGGCTAAAAGGTCACAGTGTTTCAAGGGGCACCATTGTAGATGCTGAATTCACACAAAAGAATCATAGAAGGAACCATGACATAGTTGGCCCCTATCCTTCATTAGAAAACTCCCAATGCACATTATGAATAAGCCCCTGTAGTGGGGAATTTAGTTCTGACTAATCTGTCCTTAAATATTTGGGGCTGTGGGATGGGGGAAAATAGAGAGAGGTGTCAGGGAGGCTTAACTCATTAAAAATATTTGAAAATATACTGAACTGAAAGACTATAAATTTTTAAAAAGAAACAACTTTGATGCATATTAAGCACCATTATATAGGAAACAGATGTCAGCTGAAAGGCTCCTCAAATGGTGGAGTCAACACATCCTGTTCAAAATCTGTCTCTTCAATAAATAAAAGCCAAATAGGGCAAAGATTAATGTGAAGTCTTACAACTTAAGAATGACTCCTCTTCTGGACATTGAGAGCATACAATGAATGTGACCACTGTGATGTGAGCACTCCACTGCAGGTAAGCAAACCCTGAGGCATGGTGAAAGCCGGCAAGGTCTATCTGCAGCCAGAGTCAGGCAAAGGAGAAGATCCACTGATCCTTTCTGCCCTTACTTGTTTCCTAAAGCCTTGGGAATTGCCAGTGGGAAATGGCTGGGGGGATATGATTTGAATTAAGGCATGAAAATACATTTCATTGCAAAAACATCCCACAGCAACGCTATGTTACTCTAAATCAACAAAAGTGAAAAGATAAGTTCTCCATGGAATTAAATACACTATCAACATGTTCTGTCCTTACTTTGAGTAAAAGCCACAGTAAATGGTTCCACCCAACATATCAGAGGAAGGGACTTGGGAATTAGAGTTAGGTTATTTATCATCTCATTTACTGAATGTTTAAGAATATTTTTCAGTGAATGCAGAATAAATGCATTTTACCAATTTTAAGATGAGCTCCAGGTTTGAATTCAAATATGTATAAAGGGAATAATAATTTTCTAAACTTAGACAAAAAACTTATTCCTTTTAAAACATTGTTAGATGTAAGGACATTAAAATACTCATGTAAAGCAAGTTGCCTATTTCAGGTGCTATGTCAGCATCAGATCTCAAAGAAATACCATAATCATATATACACTGCTGTATCTCTGTGGTAGGCAGAATGCTAAAAGAAGTGTCCAATGCCTTTTGCCCTTGTATAAACCCTCCCCTTTGAGTATGGGTAGAAGTGAAGTAAGAGAGCTTCCAAGGCAGAGAAAGATTTAATGCATCATTGATGGCTCTGAAAATGGAGATGACCAAAAGATGCTAAGAGCTCTCTGCTGACAGTCAGCAAGGAACAAGGGACCTCCTCAGTCAGTCCAACTGCAAGGAATTGAATTTGGTCAATAATTTGAATGATGGACTGATTGTGGAAGCAGATTTTTCCCCTGGATCTCTAGATAAGAGCCCAGCAGGCTGACACCATGATTTCAACCTTCTAAGACTCTGAGGAGAGTCCCTAGTCAAGTCTGCTAGACTTCTAATCTACAGAACTTTGAGATAATAAATCCATGTTGTTTTAAGCCACTATATTTGGGATAATTACACAGCAATAGAAAAGTAATATACTTTCTATAGATAGTTCTTCTATCTATCCACAGAAATAAAGATATAAAATCTGACTTTCTACATTGTTATAAAAAATAATTTTCTTTAAATCTAAAGAGAATTAAAAGTCAAGAAACTTCACAGATTTCATGTTACAAAAGATCTGAATTGAAATAAAATTTGTTTTATAAATATATATGAATTGATATCCATAAATCCATGTTGTGTACATTAAAATAAACTTCATACCTTTTTCAAAAAACGGAAACATGTCAGATAAATAATCCTAAAATATATTAGTAAAAATATATGTATATATTTTGGATAAAACAACATTGGAACATTGACACAATGGAATACTACTTGGCAGTAAAAAAATAAATAAGTTTTACCCTTTGCAACAGCATGGATGGATCCAGAGAATATTATGCTAAATGAAATACACCAGTCACATCGCAGTGAGCAGAGGCCATTGTCCCTTTGCTGAGCCTGCCCACTACAGAGCTATTAGGCTGGTGCCATATCTGAGACTCCATCAACCTGGCTAACACTCTGTGACCCACTTTGGAGACCCAGGAGGCTCTACGCCACCCTACTTATAGGCCCACCCAAGCTGCTTTTCTATAAGAATGGCTGGTCTTGGCTCCTAAATCCTACCAAGCAAATAACAGCTAGCTTCAGAGAGCCCTAGTGGCAACCAGATTAGAGTCACAGTTTGGCTTCACTTATGAATGTCCAAGCCCAGCACAAGTAGCAGCCATCTCAGATTGCTTTACAGCTCAGGCAGGGTGCCCCAGGCAAAACAGAGGTAGGGGTTGACCTTGGTCTGTACCACCCAGGGAAACCCCAGGGCCAACACACCCAGTGGACATCTACAAACCACATTGGAGCACCACCACCACCCTGCCCCTGCACAGCTTATCTTCCACAGAGGGCAGACATTGGTGGTCAGTGGTCACAGTCAGTCCTTACAGCTGACTGACCTGGGTAAATGCCTCCTCTTAATCTGCCAATAGCAACCAAAGCTCAAATACAAGAGGAGGGTGTACTCAGCCCACACAAAGGGCACGCCTTGAGTACCCAGCCTGGGTAATAGGGGAAGCTGTGCCACTGGACCCTACAGGACACCTACTATATTGGGCCACACTACCAGGACACAGAGTCAAAGAAGCTCTACCTAAACATAGACACCAACACAAGGGAGGCTGCCAAAATGAGGAGACAAAGAAACATGGCCCAAATGAAAAAGAACAGATAAAAATTCCAGAAAAAGAGCTAAATGAAATGGAGATAAGCAATCTATCAGATGCAGAGTTCAAAACACTGGTTATAAAGATGCTCAAGGAGCTTAGTGAGGACCTCAGCAGCATAAAAAAGACCCATTCAGAAATGAAGTATACACTAATTGAAAAAAAGAACAATTTACAGGGCAACAACAGTAGAATGGATGAAGCTGAGAATCAAAGCAACGATTTGGAACCTAAGGAACCAAAAAACAACCAATCAGAACAAGAAGAAGAAAAAAGAATTAAAAAAATGAGGATAGTATAAACAGCCTCTGAGACAACTTCAAGAGCCCCACCATTTGCCTCTTAGGGGTGCCAGAAGGAGAAGGGAAATAGCCAAGAAATTGCAAATCTGCATGAAAAAATAGTGAAAGTAAACTTCCCTAATTAAATGAAGGAAATAGGCAAGTCCAGGAAGCAGAGTCCCAATTATGATGAATTCAAAGACACCCACTCCAAGACACATCATTATTAAAAGGCCAAAGGTTAAAGATAAAGAGAGACTCTTAAAAGCAAGAGAAAAGAAGTTATTTACCAGAAGGTTGTCAGATGAGTGGGAGGAGGG
The DNA here is from genome assembly GCA_004027475.1 of Anoura caudifer. NCBI lineage: Eukaryota > Metazoa > Chordata > Mammalia > Chiroptera > Phyllostomidae > Anoura > Anoura caudifer. The sequence goes on along the minus strand of PVKU01010934.1, from coordinate 36,734 downwards.
AGAGAATGAGTGAAGAGGTGAGGGGATTAAGAAGCACAAATAGGTAGTGACAAGACAGCCATGGAGATGTAAAGTACAGTATAGGAAATGGAGTAGACAAAGAACTTGTATGCATGATCCATGGCCATGAACAAAAGTGGGTGGATTGCCTGAGGGAGTGGGGCTTGCTGGATGGAGGGGGGCAAAAGGGGAGAAATCAGGACAACAGTAATAGCATAATCAATAAAATGTAATTTAAAAAAAGAGAGAGAGAAGCCAGTCAGGAAAAGACAAACACCACATGATTTCACTTATGTGAAATCTAACGAGCAAACTGAACTAACAAGGAAAATGGAGACAGACTTGTAGAGAGCAAGATAACGGTTATGGAGTAGGGAAGTTTAGGGTTGGAGGGACTGAGCAAAAAAGTAAAAGGACTCCTGGACATGGACAACAACGTGGTGATTGTGAGGAGAGAGGGGTATAAGGGGGCTAAGTGGTAACGGTAAAATACACTAAAAAAGGAATATATGTGTGTATATTTATAATGATTTAAGAGAAAGAAAATATATATTTTCTAATTTAAATCTCAGTAGAATGGAAGTATTTAATTTTTAAGGAGAAGTAGGAATCAATAGATACAAAGGTCACTTTTTGAATAAGGAATGACAAGGGACCAATACAACTAGTCACCATTCATTTCATAGTGTTGTTGCTTTAGGGAAATCCCAAAGAACTTTTTTTGGTACATGATCTTTACTTACTCAGGGATTCATAAAAATAAAAGGAGTTCACAAACAAATGCTTGGCAGTTTTGTAAAACTATACTATAAGATTTATTGCCATACAGATAATAAGGCAACCAAATTATAAATGTCTTTCTCCCTCTTCAGGTAGTTCACCTTGAAATAAGTTAAAAGATTAAATCTGACACAATACTTAATGTCATTTTATTTTCTTAATATACAGCATGTTCATGTCTAAATCTTCGTTCAACTCAAGGAAAAGGAGCATAATATAGTAGTTAACACGAGAGAGGCCCCACAAAAAATAGAATTATCTTCTGGAGGATGGGCCCCTTGTAGTATAGGCTTCACCCACTGGGTGAGTGTTATAGGAACCCATCTCTACCAGCGTACCAGCTGGTGTTCTTGTGAGAGGCTGTTCTGCTCAGTGAATTTTTTTTTTTTTTTTTTTGAAGACTCTTTCAACGTGTTTGCCCATTTCATGATGGGTGTTTTTCAACTGTACCTGTCCACACTGTGATGAGTATTCAGCAGTTTTTAACAAAAACAGCATGAACCCCAGGCCCCTCCCTTCCTATTCACCCAACTTTGCCCCAAGAGACTTGTTTTTTGATTCCCCAGATGAAAAAAAGTCCTCAAAGGGAAACTTTTTGCTCGTGTGGGAGAGATGAAACAAACAAGCAAACAAACAAACAAAACAGCAGAAGCACTAAAAGGCATCAAAATCGACAAGTTCAAAAACTGTTTTTGAGTAGTGGAAAAAAATGTCTTGATAGATGTATTGCATCAAATGGAGAATATTTTGAAGGTGACTAAAGTTCCAACACGTTAGAATAAATAAATTTTTTATGAATAAATTCCAGTTTTGGGGGTCCCACCTCATATGTGAGTTCTAAAACTAGTCTTGAGTTCAAATCTTAAATCTGCCACTTACTATGTGTATGATTTACACATGTTAGGTAACTGCTTTGTGCTTCCATTTCCCTCTCTAAATGGGGAGAATAAGAATATATACCTCATAAGCCCTGGCTGGTGTAGCTCAGTGGATTGAGCACAGGCCTGTGAACCAAGGGATCACGGTTTGATTCCCAGTCAGGGCATATGCCTGGGTTGCAGGACAGTTCCCAGCAGGGGACGCACAAGAGGCAACCACACATTGATATTTCTCTCCCCCTCACCTTCCCTTCCCCTCTAAAGATAAATAAATAAAATCTTTAAAAGTTAATTAAAAAAAGAAAATGTTTGAAAAAAGAATATATACCTCATAAAAATTATAGTGAGGATTAAATGAGTTAGTATGTAAAAAGTCCTTATAACATTGCCTGAAACATACTAAGTGTTCAATAAATCTTAGCTATTAAGAAAATTGCCAAAGCTTTTCCTTAGAAGCATCTCTTTCATTTAGGCAATATTAGACACCCTAGAAATGAGTACATTTTTGCAAACAACAGCCTTGTGAAACATGGTTACCCACTACAAACCTTCACCTATTTCTTTGGCTGGCCCCCATTACTCCTGCATTACACACAAGGTCTATTTAATGACTGCTTTTAAGTAAGGCAAATTGGATATGGAAAACATAGGAGGGGCTCTCATACTAGCCAGGTGAGTCTCAGACATCAGTCCATAAATGTAATCTAAAACCAAAACAATCCTTGAGATAGGTGGTTTTACCATCTCTGTATTTGAGTTCTATCTAAAAACATAAGTGTTCGGTCAAGGAAGCTTCAAAGAACATTGGTGGGACAAGAATAAAATCCTTGTCAACTACTTAAAGTTTCCATTTGAATGAAAGTACCATTAATGGATAAAAGCATGTTTGATTATTTTACAGCTTTGAACTAAAGGAATCCACTCTGAGATATACAACCTAGCAGTAAAGAGCATGGACTTTGGACCTAGACTTGTTTTCAAGGTCCCCTCCTGGACCCCAGTTTCATATCCAAAATGGGAATAATATTAGCCTCTGGGAGTAGTTGTGAGATTTATATGAGATAACACATGTATGCACATATAACAGAATGTGGGACAAAATAAGCTCTTAAATACAGATGTCCTAACATGTTACCTGTCATTAGTAAATGTATGTTTTACCTTTTTTGAAATATATTTTATTGATTACAGTATTACAGTTGTTCCACTTTTTCCCACTTTATTCCCCTCTGCCCTGCAACCCACCCCCCCACCTGCATGCCCCCAGTCCTTAGTTCACATCCATGGGTTGTACATATAAGTTATTTGGCATCTATATTTACTATACTATTCTTAACCTCCCCCTGTCTATTTTGTACCTACCATTTATGTTTCTTATTCCTTGTACCTTTTCCCCATTCTCCCCCACCTCATCCCTGCTGACAACCCTCCATGTGATTTCCATTTCTATGATTCTGTTCTTGTTGTAGTTGTTTGCTTAGTTTGTCTTTGTTTTTTTAGGTTTGGTTGTTGATAGTTGTGAGTTTGTTGTCATTTTACTATTCATAGTTTTGATCTTCTTCTTTTTCTTAGGTAAGTCCCATAACATTTCATATAATAAGGGCTTGATGATGATCCTTTAACTTGACCTTATCTGGGAAGCACTTTATCTGCCCTTCCATTCTAAATGAAAGCTTTGCTGAATAGAGTCATCTTGGATGGAGGTCCTTGCCTTTCATGACTTTAGATACTTCTTTCCAGCCCCTTCTTTCCTGTAAGGTTTCTTTTGAGAAATCAGCTGATTGTCTTATGGGAACTCCTTTGTAGGTAACTGTCTCCTTTTCTCTTGCTGCTTTTAAGATTCTCTCCTTATTTTGAATCTTGGCTAATATAATTACAATATGCCTTGGTGTGTGCTTCCTTGGATCCAAATTCTTTAGGACTCTCTGAGCTTCCTGAATTCCCTGGAAATCTATTTCTTTCACCAGATTGTGGAAGTTCTCCTTCATTATTTTTTTCAAATAAGTTTTCAATTTCTTATTTTTCTTCTTCTCCTTCTGGCACCCTATGATTCAGATGTTGGAATGTTTAATGTTGTTCCAGAGGTTCCTAAGCCTCTCCTCATTTTTTTTTTAATTCTTTTTTCTTCATTCCATTCTGGTTGAAAGTTTATTTCTTTCTTCTGACCCAAATCACTGATTTGAGTCCCAGTTTCCTTCCCCTCATTGTTGGTTCCCTGTATATTTTTCTTTATTTCATTTTTCATAGTCTTCACTTTCTCCTCTACTTTGCAACCATATTCAACTAATTCTGTGAGCATCCTGATTACCTGTGTTTTGAACTCTGCACCTGATAGTCTGGCTATCCTTTCATCACTTAGTTTTGTTTTTTCTGGATCTTTGATCTATTCTTTCATTTGGGCCATTTTTTTTTTGTCTTAGTGTGTCTGTTTTGTAGTAAGGGGTGGAGCCTTAGGTTCACCAGGGAGGGGCAACCTAGGTCACTGGGTTGTGGTGCTATATATGGGGGAGGGGTCTGAGAGGGAACAGTGCCACTTGCTCAGCTCTTGGTTGACTTTCACTCACTTCCCCCACTACCCAAAAGCAAATTGGGCCTTTCTGGTGCTGATTCCCAGGTGGGTGGATTTGTGTATGTTCTAGAACCCTGTGGGTCTTTCCAGCAAACTCTCCTATGAGGCTGGGAGTTTTTCCTGCTGCCTCAACCCCCACAGGTTTTTCAGTCGGAGGTTGAGGCTTTACTTCTCTGCGCTGGAACCCTGGGTTGTGTGGTCTGTCTTGCTCCCTAGTTATTCCTCCTGGTTTAAGTACTCACAAATGTGGGACCACCCAGTCCTCCAGCCACTGCCTCACCCACCCAGGTCCTTCAGCCACCAACATGCCACAAGTCCTCTCCACCTAGCTGCCCATCTCCACCCCTTCTACAGGTCTGGATGAATATTTCTCCTTTAACTGCTTGATTGTCATACTTCCACACAGTTCAATTTTCTGAGAGTTCTGGTTGTTTTTCATTTTTAAATTTGTTGTTGTCCTTCTTTTGGTTGTGCAAGGAGGCAAAGTGTATCTACCTACACCTCCATCTTGGCCAGAAGTCCTGTATGTTTTACCTCTAAGTAAAATCAATATCTTCCTTATAAAAGCTGTAGATAAGTCTCTCTACACCTACCAGTAATCTCATCTTTATGATTTGAAAAATCTTAAAAATAGGTAAAAATATATGTGTGGCAGTGGAAAGAAAAGCTGCACTGGCAGCTCTAAGGTATGATTCTACCTGCACATCATATTCTACCTGCATCTGGTATTACAGTCCTATCTTAACATCAGTGGATGATATTAAATCCCTATTCTTTTGAGTTTTCTTTAAATAAACTCAGGAGTCTCTAACACAGACAATCAAATTTAGGACTGATAATATGAGAATTTCAATAAGCACCTCTCTGTATATATTGAAAGCAAGTTCCAGTGTAAGAAATTAAATCTTCAGTCAGCACCTCTGCTTTCCATTCAGAAGTTCCTACAAATAACATTATCCTTTCTACTCTGAAAGGTACTTTACAAATATTAATACTCAGAACAGTTCCAGAGTTAAGTCGTTATATTGTTTTTCTTTCAAGTTTTACTTGTGAAATATAAATCAACTATATATGCATATAACACATAACTGAATAGCTTAATAAATTAATATAAAGTAAATACTCTTACATCACTATCCTGATAAAGAAAAAGAAGATTCCTGGATGTCCTACACTTGCCTCTTCATAATCATAACCCTGGACTAAAGTAATTACTATCTTAACTTTTATGGTGATAATTTCTGAAAGGACAAAGTCAGCCCCATTTGCTATTGTGGCACCATTTGCCTAGTAGGCCTATGACCTTGTTAAACAGGACTCCTGCTTTACTCTTCCAAGCTTGTCCTCAGACTAGAAATTACTGGAAATCACAAATGGAACTAACTATTCCCTACAACCACAGGCAGAAGATAACACAGAACAAACTGCCGCCTCTTGTTATAACACCCCAGCAGCCCAGGGGCCACACAACAGCACCTCCACCCTTTTTGAATCCAATTACAATCCAAAATAAGCTCAAAGCCTCCACCCCTCAAGGTTGGTACATCTTTCCACACCATGCCCCTCTCCTTTTTTGGAGAGTGAATAAAATATTATCTACATTCTCTTCTCTTTGTGATTTCTTTCACAGCCTGCACCACCAACTATCCTAACAATTTCCTTGCTCTGCTTGTTAGTTTCCTAAGTTTGCATCTCTCCATACTATATCTTAATTTTGCCTGTTTTCAAACTTTATTTAAATGGAATCACCCATCCTGTATTCCTTTATGTCTGGCTTCTTTCATACAAACATCACATTTGTGTGATTCATATATGTTATGTATACATGTGATTTCTTCATTTTTACCATCATGTACTTTCATATTATGCAAATCTACCAAAATATACTCATCCATTTTAGTGCTAATGGGCATATGAGCTGCTTTGAGTTTTGCATTATTGTGAATAATGCAACTATGGACTTCTTATATAACAGAATACATATCTCTAAGTACACAGAAGCATACCTGAACATATGGGGTATACATCTAGGAACAGAATTACTAAGTCTCTAGATATGCATATCTTCAAATCTATTGAATGACACCAAATTTTCCCTAGGTGGTTGTACCCTAGGTATCATTTATACATGCTAATAAATATGAGAATTTTTTCTACTCTGAGTCATAGTCTACAGGTAAGACTGCAAAAATAGCTCTAGAAAATGCTGTCACTGTAACTATGAATCAGATTGATGAGCATGGCTCCAGCTAATCCATGTGTATTTTCCATGTCTGTCCGTCTAGGTTTCCATAAGGTAGATGACTACATCGGGCTGAATCAGGATGAATTATGAAACTATTTTATTGCTGTACAAGTACAATCAGAGTAACAGAAAGACCAAGAATAGGACCTCAAAATTCTGTCTGAACTGGGACCGATGCCCAGCATACCTAATGAGTTTTTACAGTTCCGGAATACAGGCAACTGATGATCTAGTAGGCAGTAAGAGGTACAATAAAATTTTATCATTCAGTAGCATGTCAGTGGAAGAAACACAGGTTCACAAAGTCCATTCAAGTTACAGCTCTGGAAAAATATCTCTGGAGAACCATAGGATAATTATGACCATTTTAAAGGACATTTAATATCACCTAACTTGAAAAAGTAATAATAGATATACAAATTTAAGTTGCCTGTTGACCACTTAGTGAGAAATGTTTTTACCATGTCACTTGTTCTGCTGTGCCCCTTTGGATTATTATTTTTAAATTAGAGCCATTACATTTGCCTTATTTGTAATATGGGATACAAAATGGAGTACACAGAGATAATAAAGGTAACCACACACATACTCAACTATACCTGCATTACCACAAACATACCAGGAATTTGGGAAGCTATATAGAATAATAACTAGTGTAATTGCTGTGATGTGACATGGGTAGAAATCAAAGCACAACCCCTATTTCTCTGACCAAAGACCATTCTTTCATATCACGCATTTAAATGCATCTCAGCACTATAAAGTATGCATGTCAGAAACAGCTTCCACCAGGTTTATAATTAGGTAACATATTAATAAGTTGCCAGGGTTAAAATAAAATAAAAACTTGCTTATTAATTTGTATTTCAAATGGACATTTAGAGTAATTACAATTCCTGCTAAACATACCATTCATTTAAAAAGTCAACTCAAGCTCCATCTTTGTTAAATTTATCATTTAGAAATCTTTAAAATACTATGTCTCAAACAGGAAGATCATACCAAAATAGCATCTTAATGCCCACTCTTTAATAGTGGAATAATGTTGGAGATACACACACACACACACACACACACACATATATGTTCAGTAATTTTAAAGTGAACTATTTGACTACAGAAATCTCCATAAAATATTCAGGCTCCTCTGGGCTTCTGTTGTTTCCTATTAATGTTATCAAAATTTTATTACTACTAACACATAAAAGAATATATTTTACATGCTGCTTTCTATGAATAAACTAAAAGCATCATTCAAACTTGAATCAAGCCTACACCAATGCTTACTGCTTACTAAAGGTCTATGAGAAATTTGTAATTATGTTGTAAATGCTGGGTTCCAAGCTGTTCTCAAAATCATTCTAGAGACTATTAATCTAGCAGCCCTCTTATTTATATCCTAGGGGAAATTCAATTCTCCAGTCACTGTGCTACACACACACATGCATGTACACACACAAAAGAAATTATTCAATGATTATTCATCCTATGCTGTCTCGTCTTTCAAAATAAAGAACTACATCCATTAAAAATTGAAAGTAATTTTGTTTGGTTGAGAAACTATACCAAATAAATTTTATGTAGCTAGTCTTTTTTTGTTGTTGTTTAGCGACAAGATTTTATGGTTAGGCAAAACAACAAAGTGTACAGTGAGCTCCAAATTATTCACTTAGCATCTCACTTTTGATGAGACAGATGGAACCATTTATGGCATCACAAGGTTTAAAGTGATGTCTGCTGACATCAAAGGGGACTCATGAGAATGACTGCAGTTTGCTTCCAAATGAATACACTTAGAAGGAAACTGTAGAGATGGGGTACATTTCCTAGAGAGTTCATGTCATAAAAATATACATAAAACATAAATTTTTAAGAGTTTTAATAAAAAATATTGTTGCTGCTTTAATATCTTAAATGAGGCTGATGTATCAGTACACACTGCTGACATATTGCTAAAATTTGAGCCTGAATGTCACCCAACGAAACCCAGACCACAGTGGAACAGATAAGAAGTCAGATATTGAGTTTCTTGATGGAATAGGTTAATTCAACAGTAGTCTCCTGTTAAATAGAGGTAACTGCAGCAACTCCAAGTCTCTCATCTCCTGCGCATCCCAAAGGCAGGGGTCCTTCAGTTCCTGAACTACGCACCGTCAGCTGCTGCCAGAATGGCAGCTCCCTGTGAACTAGCACCAGGCAGTTGGGTGTTTTTATTTTTTGACAGATTTCTAGGTCTTTACTCTTATTTGCATTTAGAAGAAATGACTAGAATTTCTTTTTATCACACTGTAGTTTTCCACTCAAAAGCACAGGCACTATCTGCACAGGGCTGGGACTGCTCCTTCACCAAAGGTAGAAGTACAGGTGCTCCATGGACTGCTGCATGGCAGTCATGCTCTGTTGATGGTGATATCACAGTAGTCTGTCCAAAATATCTAGGGCCTTGGGGCTGAAGAGGTGTCTATTCTCATTATGGAGAAAGTATTCTCAGCATTTCCATGAATGTTTTCCCAGTATACCATTGAAGGGAGGATCTAGGTCTATGTGATTATCTTCAAATACCCATATAGCTCATCTGTACCCAGAACCTTGGAAATACTAACAAGTTGGTTGCAGCCGTCCTGTCCAAGTAAGAAGGATTCTTTTTGAAAGATCGTGCTCACTAACATACAGCCCAAACTCTACATATCCAAGCTAAAATCATACATCTGAAGGCCCACAAGACCTCTGGTCCCTTGAAGTACCTGGAGGCCACGAGGACATGGTTTTCCTGTGCAGGATGGTAGAACTCTGCCAGACCCCAGTCTATCAGTCTCAGCCCTTCCTGTTGGTGATCTATCATGACCTCGTGAGGTCTCACACCCCTGTGCATGATTCCCTTGCTGTGGCAGTAACCCAAAGCTTTAAGTAGTTCATACACACAAAACTGATTATCAAAGTCTATCAGGATCTGGCAAAGTTGCTTAGAATCTGTATTATTTATACATTAAAATGACAAAGCTGGTGTCTTTGACACAGAGTCCTTCAGAGTAATCATATTAATAATAACTCTTCCACCACACACATTCTCCAGAATCTTAACCTCTCATTTTATCTTCTTTATCTTCACTTGAAAATTTTTATAATCACTCTCTCATGGTTGGTGATGTTAATGGTCCCAAATACTTCACTACACTTCCCTGACCAAGTTTTCAAACCAGTTGGTAAACATCCTGATTACCTGTAGAAAGGCCCATTGGAACCACAAACCTCCACCATCAGCTCAATCATGTTGAAACTACAAAGACCTAAAAGGTAGTTAAAGTCTTAGTTCACTAATTTGAAAGGCTTCCTCTTTTTGTTGATATGTCCGATTTAGGACATAACATAATAAATGCTTCTTTACAGCTCAAACCTAATGTCCATTCACCCCTTCAAAAATAATGCAACGCTGTTAGAAAAAAACAAAAATGTTAAATATATTTCAGTATTTCCATACTTTTCCAATAGTAGATATTTTATCCAAAAATCGATGGTATAAGATAAGAAAGATATCCTATATTGCCATTATGAAAAGGGTAAAAACAAGTTGGAAGATACTGCAAGCACACACACATAATGCCCTTCCCGGCAGTCATAATCCTTCATTGGATCAGTACATGAATCTCCTTTTGGATGATCACACATATGCCAAAATGATCATCTCAAAAAAAAAAAAATCAGATCATATCATCATGCTGTTTTAAAAACCTCCATTGCAATTAGATTAGATTCCAAACTGTTTTAGTGATCTAGTTGGCCCTCTATCACATGGCACCTGCTCACCTCTCTGAACTCATCCCTTACCTCTCTCCCACTTCTGCTCCAGAATGCAGCTACACTGGCCTCTTGGTTCCTCAATGAGATAAGCATCTTTCTCTTCCTGAAACAAACCTTCCCCTTCCCCCAGAACTTCACATGGCTGACCCCCTCTGATCATTAAGGTCTCACCTAAACTGTGATTTCTTCAAAGGGGCTTTCTCTGATCACCCTTACTAAAATATGGTGCCCTCAACTCTATCCCAACTCACTCTCTACTCTAATTTTTCTTCTGTGTTCTTCATAGTACTTATATCTATCTAAAATATTAATTATGTATTTGTTTGAATCATTATTAACTATATACATTGATAACAGAATTTTTTCCATATTATTCACTGCTATATATCTAGTGCCCAGAATAGCAACTGGTATATAATAGGTACTTAATAATAAATAATATATATTGGATAAATAGTAGAAATATTTCTGTTTTGTTCAGTACAGTCCACCTGTGTTTACAATTGTCAAAACCACTGGCTCTTATCTCTCCAACTTCATTTTCTGAGCCTCCTGAGAGCAGAAGCCATGTTGAACTTGCACCTACATCCCACTGCCGAGTCTAGTACCTAGTACCTAGTAAGAGTTCAATATTTACTTGATAAATCAACTTGCTGAATAAATACATGGATGGATAGATGTATGGACGGACAGATAAATGATGGTTTTCCTTTTTTTTTTTTTTTTTTTACTTCATATGGTCCGAGGAAGAATGACTCCTGTTGTTATTGCAGTTTACAAATGCAGCCTAATGCATACATGGGAAGGAAGGTATACTACTCACTTTTTCTACCCTGCTTGGACTGTTTTAGCCAAGGTTTCTCAAGCCTAGCACTATTGACATTTTTGAATGGATAATTCTTTGTTGTAGAGGCTGCTCGGTGCATTGGTTTAGAAGCATCCCTGCCTTCCACCCACTAAATGCCAGTAGCGAAGCCATTACCACTCGTACCCCTGAATCATGACAATCAAAATTATCTCCAGACATTGCCAAATGTCTTTCAGGGACAAAATTGCCCTAGTTAAAAACTACTCCCCTTTATCTGCAGTTATCCTTTTCCCAGCTGCTGTGAGTACTGCCTGCTAACAAGAGTACCCTTCTCCTGAGAAATGTTCAGTCTCTGGGAGCTACCTCTCTGGGCATTTATGCCTTCCCTCCAAGAATAGCTTTAGGCACTCAGTGAATGATGAAAGAGAGAAATACAAGATTTGAGTCCCTTTGCCTCTAGCTGAAACAACTCTGAGATGCTGCTCTTCATACTCCAGAGCTCCCAGCAGGATTAAACCAAGACAAATGTTCAGGTAAAATTACCTCTTCACCAAGCCCTTCCCCCTGTCCTATCCTACTTCCCTCCCTCTCTTACAGGATTCTCTTAAAAGCATTATCTCATTAAACTACTTGCATAAAAATTCCCATCTCAGGGTCAGTTTCTAGGGAACCCAACCTAAGACAAGTTAGACAATAGGTAAATTAAGTAAGTAAGTAAGAAGTAAGTAAGTAAGTAAGTAAGTAAGTAAAGCAAGCTCAGGCAAGCATTAAAAATATACCCCCAAAGTTTGAGAAACAGATTTATTCAGGGTGTTCAATAGTATATGATCTTTCTGCAGAAATAGTGGAGTACGAATTCAGTACTTAATGTGGAAAGTTGACATGGTATGGATAGGTGTGGAGATATAGGTGGGAGATCAGTGTGCCTTTCAAGATTTTCAACATGTTGATTTCACTTATACATTCCTAAATTTCCCCTGTATTATGGGTAAATATGCAATAGTTATCAAATTTGCAAATCCATATGACTCTCATTCACCACATATTTTTTTCACCTGATGTAAAACAAAGAGCATGTCTTTCTCGATTTGGAAGCCACACTTTTTCTTCACAATGTGTATTTAATGGCCAGTCAATCAAAATTAAGAGGAATAACATTTCATCTCAAAAGCATTATTTTTAAGATCCAATTTCAAGTTTTATTTGAAAATAAAAACCCAGAATTTTGTTTATACTGTATCTTCTGCCTAAACATCTCTGGCCCTATTTTAAAATGCTGATTTAAAATTAACCCTTCCTTCCTCTGTCACTTCCTCCATACATCACATTTATTTGTGTTTAATTTGTATCATCTCTAATGAAATCCCTAGGGCTGAATGAACATTCTGCTCTTAATTGTGCAGTTCCTTGTCTCCAGCCTTATCCAATGTTCATCAAAGAAATGAACAAACAAATGATTGATGAAAGGTTATTTCTGTGGACTCTTAAACTTGTTTGCTGTTTTGATAAAAGTTGTATGAATAAATGACAATTAACGTAAGCAAAATTAAGAGAATAATAACTTGTGCAAATATAATTTTAAGGAATATAACTAATATATCAATCAACTATGAATATGACCTTTTATTGAATTTTTGAAAGTTCTTGTGTCATAAATTGTGTTCCCAAATTTTATGTACTTTATATTTAAAATATTATTCTTTGTTTAGGCCCAAAATATTTTAAAACCCTGCAATCACTGAATATGTGAGAAATAAATAAAGAATATGAGAAATAAAGAATATGAGAAATATTGAATAGAATGATTTTTTTAATGAACATTTTATCAATATAAGCCTAAAAAAAGTAAGTGAAAGGAACACTGAGGGGTAGAAGACTTTCTGAGAGAAAAGCACTGTTTTAAACATGAGGCCACACCTTTGTATTATTCAATTTATAATAGTGAACAATAGTTACTTTGGTAATTTTGTAAGTCCAATAATAAATTTAAACATAGTTTGCCCCAAAATAAAGATTATAGATGTGAAGAATGATACCCAATTTAGGAAAGGTGAATCACTTTAACATGTGAATATATACAATCTACAAGCACAGGGAAATCAATTTTTGCCACTCACGTGAATGTCTCTGAGACCACCATTTCCACTTGAGTCAGTTATGACTAATCCTATGGTACTCAAAGAGACACAGAAATTCTCTCAAAGTCATTTCCATGCTATTTCTAACCACAATACTAGCATGGAAGCTTCCCCTAGACTAATCCCTAAATATCAGTCATTGTCATAAATCAGTTTGGTTTGTTTAATTGTGCATGAGCCACCTCTGCCAAGCAATAAGCTCAAGAGTGAGGTGAATTCTGTTTCTTCTTGGAACAGAATCAGGGGCTAGAATGAAAAATAGTTAGTCAATATTATTGCTATATACAGGTATTGCCATAATTTCTCAGTGAAAAATTTGAGATTCACTCTGACTAGAGTGGCCTAAGTCATTCTCCCACCCATGTCAGCAAAAGACAGTATATTCTGATTGTCTTAACTTGGACCTAAGAGTGATTTCAAGTTCTCTGGAGAAAAAAAACACATAGACCATAAAATGAAAATGAAAAGCTATTGGAAAGAAGAAAGGGGAAAATAGATGACAGAGAAGAACATCAGTTAAGATTAGGTTCAGCTACAAGAGAAAGCCAAAAATAACAGTGGCTTAAACAAAATAAAAATTTATTGTTCCCTCAAAGAAGTCACAATTAGAGAATCTTTGAAGGCTGATAGGGTGGTTCCAGATTCTTTTATCTTCTTGTTCTCCCATCACATGATCATACCTAACTACAAGGGAATCTAGGGAATGAAGTCTTTATTTCAGGTGGCCATATATCTGCTTAACAACAAGGTACTTTCTAGTTTTTGTAGGGGTGAAAAGAAAGGATAGACACTGGGGGACAAATAGCAGTCTGCAGTCTCTGCCTGTGATATATGGACTCTCAAGTTGATTCCCATGATTCCTACCCACTTATGTTCATAGCTTTGTGTAATGTCCTCCTCTTGAGTATGGGCAGGACCTATAACTTCCTCCTAAGCAATAGAATATGGAAAAGATGATGGGATATAAATCATTAGTATACATGAATACATTACATAAGATTTAGTGTTTGTCTTTCAGGAGATCTCTCTCCCAAGAATGGCTGCGAGGAAGGAAATGGCCCTGTTGGGAAATACCTCAAGGCAAGGAACTGAGGAAGGTCTCTGGGAACTGAGGATGGCCTTAAGCCAAAAGCTAGCAAAAAATGAAGCTCTTGGTCTAACAACCACAGAAGCGAGGAAGGAGAAGTGGGGAAGACTCAGATAAGCTGTGCCCAGATTCCTGATACACAGAAACAAAGACAATAAATGTGTGTTGTATTAAGCCACTAAGTTTGTGGTAATTTCTTATGCAGTAACATAAAACTAATATACTGACATAGAAGGCAACCAACAGATGTTCACATACTGCATAAAAGACCTAACTCAGTCCTTAATACATAATAAGAGTTCAATAAATGTTTGCAATGATCAGCATCATCATCACCATCATCATCATCATATAATCATTTAATTTCCTAAACCTGAGTATCTTCAACATCATCATTACCTTGCCTAGCAGCTTACTAGCAGGAATAAAATCCCAATAGGGGAAGCAATTTAATTCATATTGTTTCTAGATTTTTTGGAAGCAAACAACTTTAAAATTTAATTGGAGTTGAATTTCCATTAGCACTGCACTGGTGATTCTTGTATATCCATCTGTCACTCCATTCCAAGAACTTGCCTCTCAAGGATACAACAATGTCTTGGTCATGCCTCATTGGGGAAGAATTGAAAAGAATAAGATAGGACACAGTACTCTAGGGGTTCAGTTAAGAATTACAGGCAAGCCTTTAGAAATAGATCCATCACTCTATGGAGTCAGGCTGAGGCAAAGGAAAAAAAAAAAAACCCAACAATTAGCTAGAGGTTAAGTAACAAAACAGCTGCTAGAAGACATAGGTAAAAAAATGTCATGAAGTAGGAGTAAAATATTGGAAAAATAATGTGGGAATATAAATTATCAATTGCTTTGAAACCTGGATTTATGTATTTTAATATTTTTATATCCCACCATCAGTTGCTGTTAGCAGAGTCAATCTGAGCATCTGCTTAAAGTCCTGGTATGTGACAAGAATACCTGAAGGGATTTTAAAAATTTTCAAAACTGAGAGTTACAAATAAAGAACCTTTCAGAGCATTTGAAGATAGTTTTTATAAAACCATACAAACCTGAGCTATTTTTGATGGTAATGTGTTAAAGCAAATTAATGTTCCTAAATCAAGCAAAGATTTCAAAGCTAAGCCATTACATATAATAGAGAGGCAGAAAATGAAATCTACCCTATGAAGTATATAAAACAAATAGAAGTTGCAGTTACAAGACACCATAAAATAGTCAATAATTCAAAAGATGATTAAAAACACAAGCTCGCCCTGGCTGGTGTGGTTCAGTGGATTGAGTGCCAGCCTGCAAAGCAAAGGGTCGCTTGTTCCATTCAAAGTCAGGGCACATGCCTGGCTTGTGGGCCAGGTCCCCAGTAGGGGGCATGCGAGAGGCAACCACACATTGATGTTTCTCTCCCTCTCTTTCTCTCTCCCTTCCCCTCTAAAAATAAATAAATAATTAAAAAAATATATACTAGTAATGAAATTCTGGCATGGGGAACATTCTAATAATGGATCTTTGGGTTTTAGCTTATAGCAACTCAAGAGTCTTAGAGGGAATATGAGGAGAATAACTATTACAGTCATACCTTGGTACTTGTTGGCTTCAGAACTCATCAAACCCTATACTTGTTACATTTTAACAAGAAAAAAATGTCACAGAACTCAGCACTTACACAGGACACTTTTCACTTGCTAGAATGTGTCTAAGTCATGATGCAGCACCGCAAGAGAACATGCTTCTTCATTCACTACTCCTCAATTTTAGCACTCGACACGAGTTCTAGAACAAATTACGGCTAGTAACAAGGTACCACTGTATATCAAAAAGCTATTGTAGTTTTTGTTTGCATTTATTTTTATAGGAAAAATAATGTAAAATAGCACATTTTCTAAGGAATAAGACCTACCTGAAAATAACTGAAAACTAAAGCATGGAGATGGTAAAAATAAAAAAGATTTATCCCAGAAATACATGGCATTGATAGAAGATATCAGAATTATTATATTGTAATTATAATAAACAGTAGTTACTGTTGTAACTACTACAATATTGACAGTGATTTTTAAATTACTGAAATCCATTAGGGTTTATATTCCTGGATAGTTCATACTTTTTTCTTTCCATTTTCATTGAATTTATTGGGGTAACAATGGTTAACAAAAGTATACCAGTTTCAGGTGCATAATTCTACAAAACATCATCTGTACACTGTATTGTGTGTTCACCATCCAAGTCACATGTCCATCCATCACCATTTATCCCCGATACAACCTCCTCCACCTCTCTCCACCCCACTCACCCTGCCTGCCCCCCAGAATCACCACACCATTGTCAGTGTCGATAATTTTTTTCTATTTTTTTTCTTTTTTGGTCAATCTCTCCACTGTCTACCCAGAACCCCCACCCCAACAGCTTTCAGTCTGTTCTCTACCCATGAGCCTGTCTTTATTTTGCTTGTCAGTTCATTTTGTTTATTAGATTACACATATAAGTGAAATCATATGGATTTCATATGGCTTTTTCATATGGAATCATATGGCTTTTTGGTATAAGTGAAATTATATGGATTTCACTTAACATAATGCTCTACAGGTCTATCCATGCTATCTCAAATGGTGAGATTTCCTTCTTTTTTAAGGCCCAGTAGTATTCCACTGTATAAGTACAAAACAGCATTTTTATCCACTCTTCTACTGATGAACAATTGGGCTGCTTCTGAATCTTGGCTATTACAAATAACTGCAATGGACTTATGGGGCCATACATTCTTTCAAATTAGTATTTTGGATTTCTTTGGATAAATTCCCAGAAGTATAATCACAGGGTCATGAAGCATTTCCATTTTTAATTTTTTGAGGTAACTCCATACTGCTTTCTGTAGTAGCTGCACAATCTGCATTCCCACCAACACTTGCTGTTTGCTGATTTATTGATGATAGCCATTCCAACAGGTGTGAAATGATACCTCACTGTGATTTTAATTTGCATTTCTCTGGTGACTAGTGACTTTGAACTCCTTTCATATGTCTATTGGCCAACTGTATGTCCTCTTTGGAGAAGTGTCTATTCAGGTCCTTTGCCCTTTTTAACTGGATGGTTTGTGTGTGCATATGTGTTGAGTTTTACAAGATATTAAAAATTGTGGATGTTAACCCCATATAGTATGTATCAGCAGATTGTTCTCTCGTGCACTGGGTTGTCTTTTTCATTTCATTGATGGTTTCCTTTACTGTGCAAGAACTTTTTAGTTTGATGTAGTCCCATTTGTTTATTTTTTCTTTTGTTTCGCTTACTGAAAAGATATATCAGAAAAATATTGCTATGAAAAATGTCTTAAACTTTACTGCCTAAGTTTTCTTCCAGGATTTTTATGGTTTTGACATAAAAATTTCACTCATTAATTCATCTTGATTTTATTCTTGTGTACCAAGTAATAAGGTGATCTAGTGTCATTTGTTTGCATGTATCTATCCAATTTACCAACACCATTTATTGAATAGACTATTTTTACTCCAATGTATGCTTTGACTCCTTTGTCAAATATTAATTGAATATAAAGGCATGGAGTTTATTTCTGGGCTCTTATTCTGATCCATCACTCTATATGTATGTTTTCTTAAAGATTTTATTTATTTTTAATTTTTCTCTTTTTATTTTTTTATTATTGTTTATGTTGTTACAGTTTTCTCAATTTTCCCCATACCTGCCCTCTGCCCAGCCTGCCCCCCACTTCCATAGTCAATCCCAGCACCATTGTCCATGTCCCTGGGTCCTTCATATATATTCTTTGACTGATCCCTTCACCTCTTTCAATCCGTCCCAATCTCCCTCCACCCCTATTACCACTTTCAGTCTATTCCATGATTCTGTGCCTCTGGTTCTATTTTGCTCATTAGTTTATTGCGTTCATTGGATTCCTCTTATAGATGAGATCATATGGTATTTGTCTTTCACCAACTGGCTTATTTCACTTAGCATAATGCTCTCCAGTTCCATCCATGCTGTAGCAAAAGTACGAATTCCTTCTTTTTTCTGCTGTGTAGTATTCCATGGTATAAATGTACCATACTTTTTCAATCCACTCATCTACTGATGGGCATTTAAGCTGTTTCTAACTCTTGGCTATTGTTAATAGTGCTGCTATGAATGCAGGGGTACATATGTTCTTTTGAATTGGCATTTTGGGATTCTTAGGGTATATTCCCACCATTGAAATTAATGGGACAAAATGTAGTTCCATTTTTAACTTTTTGAGGAAATTCCATACTGTTTTCCACAGAGGCTGCATGAGTCTGCATTCCCACCAACAGTGCACTGAGGTTACCTTTTCTTCACTTCCTCTTCAGCACTTGTTTTTTTTAACTTGTTAATGATACCCATTTTGGCAGGTGTGAAATGATATCTCATTGTGATTTTAATTAGGATCTCTTTGATGGCTAGTGATGCTGAGCATCTTTTCATATGTCTATGGTACACCTGTATGTCCTCCTTGGAGAAGTGTGTATTCAGGTCCTTTGCCCATTTTTTAATTGGATTGTTTGCATTCTTGGTGTTGAGTCATATGAGTTCTTTATACATTTGGAGATGAAACCCTTGTCCAATGTATCACTGACAAATATGTTCTCCCATACAGTCAGTACTCTTTTCATTGTGATGACGGCTTTTCCTCTATGTAGCAGCTTTTAAATTCAATGCAGTCCCATCTATTTATTATTTTTCTTTCTTTCCTTTGCCACATGAGATATATAAGCAAAAATATTACTATGTGAGATATCTGAAATTTTAATGCCTATGTTTTCTGCTAGATTTTTTATAGTATCATGGCTTACTTTAAGTCTTTTATCCATTTTGAGTTTATTCTGTTATATGGCATAAGTTGGTGGTCTAGTTTCATATTTTTGCATGTACCAGTCCAGTTTTCCCAACATCATTTACTGAAGAGACTGTCTTTACTCCAGTGTATGCTTGTGCCCCCTCTGTCACAAGGTAATTGGCCATAGAGACTTGGGTTTATTTCTGGGCTCTCTATTTTGTTCCATTGATCTATGTGTCTGTTCTTATGCCAGTACCAGACAGTTTTGATTACAGAGGGCTTATAGTATAGTTTGATATCAGGTACTGTGATCCCTCCAACTTTATTTTCTTTCTCAAGATTGCTGAGGCCATTTGGGGTCTTTTTTGGTTCCATATAAATTTTGGGGGTATGTTCTAGATCTGTGAAATATGACATTGGTATTTTAATAGGAATTGCATTAAAACTATAGATTGCTTAGGATAGTATGAACATTTGATGATGTTAATTCTTCTAGGCCATGAACACAGCATATGCTTCCATTTATTTGTATCTTCTTCAATTTCTTCAGTGTTCTACAGTTTTCTCAGTATGGTCTTTTACCTCCTTGGTTAAATTTATTCCTAGGTACTTTTTGTTATTGTTGTTGTTGCTGTAGTAAATGGTACTTCTTTCATAGTTTCTGATAGGTCATTGTTGGTGAATAAAAATTTCATCAATTTCTGAATATTGACTTTGTATCCTCCTACTTTGCTGAATTCACTTACTAGGTTGAGTAGTTTTTTGTGGCCTCTGTAGGGTTTTCTATGTACAATATAGTGTCATCTGCAAATAATGACAGTCTTACTACCTCCCTTACAATTTGGATGTCTTTTATTTCATCTTCTTTCCTGATCACAGTGGCTAGAACTTCCAGTACTATGTTGAACAAGAGTGGCAAAAGCAGACACCCTTGTCTTTTCCCTGATCTTAATGGAAACACTTTCAGTTCTTGTCCATTGACTATGATGTTAGCAGTAGGTAGTTTGTATATTCCCTTTATTATATTTTGAGGTATACTCCCTGTATTCCCATTTTGCTGAGTGTTTTTATCATAAATGGTGTTGGATTTTATCAAATGGTAGTCATGTGATTTATACAATAATCATGTGATTTTTTTGTCCTTCATTTGTTTATATGATGTATTAAGTTTATTGCTTTGCAAATATTGTACCATCCTTGCATCCATGGAACAAATTCCACTTGATCATGGTGTACAGTCTTTTTAATGTATTGCTGGATCCAATTTGCTACTATTTTGTTGATGATTTTGGCATCTATGTTCATCAGAGATATTGGCCTGTGCTTTTCTTTCTGTGTTGTGTCTTTACAGAAGTACAACCCATGGACATGAACTAAGGAGGCAGGATGCTGGAGGGGGAGATAAAGGGGAGAAAAACATTGGGACAACCATAATAGCATAATCAATAAAAAATACTTAAAATGCTATTTAATGTGCAAAGAAAATATTTTAACACTGTTTCTATATAGAAAATTCCATTTCTACAGAACTGTTTCACTTTTTTTTCCTGCAGAATTTGTCTATTTCTGACATCAGTGATAGGATAACAAGGTCACTATCCCAGAGTTTTTTCCCATGATGGAGTAATCATTGTACAAATAGATACATGACTATGAAGCAAGACCTTAGGGACCACTAACCTTCATCAACAAATATCACTGGACTTTGTGGAGTACGAAGATGAAGGAGATAGTCGAATTGTTATTGTTCTCAACAGAAACAATCACCATACTGATATTGACAAATGGTAGGTCAATAATGTCATAAATCACCAAAAGCCATGGTATTACCTTCCTGTGAAATATGGGATTGACAAAAGGAGAGATAAAAGTCCTCAAGTGTTTCTTCCTCTAGATACAGTTTTGTTGTTTTTCACTCTCCACTAAAGAGGTGTGCTCATCCTCAGAATAAAAATCTTCCTAATGGAGTGAACAACAAGCAAACTGAGGACACAGTAACTCAAAAGTGAGCCTTACAAGGTAACTGAATAGAGTTCTTTTCAATACTTGTTTTCCCAGGGGAAATGCTGTGTCCACATTACAGTAGAAAGAATGGACTTCCTTGGTTACTATGAAGTTCCTAATAACACATTAATTGTAATATTTTCATGACTTCCAGAAATTTACATTTTCACCATTTTCACAATCAATCCATAAATAAGCAATCTGATGCCCTATAATAGAGTTTGTTGTAGTCTTTGAATAGTTTTTAAAATATTGTGAATAATTTTTATGGAACAGAATAGTGACACAGATGAAGACTAATGTTAAAATATCAGATCCAAAGTAAAATCAGAAGTCAGGACAGATTTCTGGAGCTATAGATATTGACATATTTTTAATAAAATAAAAATCACTAATACTTGTACTTAACTAGACATCATCTGAAATCCTCCAAACTCAATCTATTCTTCCTCACTCTTACATTTTCTAACTTAGTTCCTTCTACAAGAAATGCCATTTTATACCATCTTTTCCACCTTGCAAAACCTTACCCATTCATTCTTTAATGTCCAGTTCAATTCCCATTTTCCATGCTGTCTTCATCCTGATCACCACACTGAAAGTGATCTTTTTTTAAATGGGAGAAAGTCTATTTTGCAAAATAATCAAAATAAATTCCAGTGGCACTATTTTACACATGGTGCCTTATATTATGACTATTATTTGCTATGCACCTCGTTTTGAAGGTAAACACTGAATAAAACTTTATTTCCACTAGAGAAACAAGAATAGGGCCTTGCAAATTATATTGAAAAGCAGAACAAATGTTTATGGATGAAATAATGAATGAATGAGTGGATAAAAGTATGAAATGATTAGAGAATAGGTAAATGACTAATGGTGTGCTATTAAACCTAATCACTATTAATACAAAGAAGGGAGAGACAAAAAAGGGTTAAAGTAGTTGGATTTAAAAACTACAATCATGGTGACATCAGCTGAAAAATAAAAAAAAAAAGCAAGGAGTAAGTAAAAATTAGTGTAGGCACTGGCGTGAGAATCAACACATAAAGTCAAAATGAGGAATCTAGCCTCTCCTCTAGGATGTGACCTTTCCAACAATCTACCATGAAAACATTACAATGTTATTTATTTAACAAGAAACTCAATTTTTTCATTGAAATGTAAACTCTCCAAAACGGACCATCAACTTAAATTGATCAGAGGAAGCAACAAGCTAGGCAAAGTAGATCTAAAGGAAATATACACTCATAGAATTTTTAAAAATACACTGAAATTGCTTCAGGCATTTAGAAAGTATTATGCAAGTTAGAACAGTCTGTAAATCATAAGGGCTGTTCCCTTTGTAGTCAATAAGCTACAGAGGGTGAGGTAGTAATACTCTAGCTAAGATCAAATCTGGAATCTCATGTTAGTAAGAATTTAGTAACCAGTAAAAATTTAGCTGAAATGATACTTCATAATTCTGTACTTTCCTCTCAAAAAAATTCTTAAAATCCATATTCTGGGTTTTCAGATGAGACTAAAATATCCAGAGGGTTTCTGAGAGACATCCATTATACCCTGGTAAGGTAATTTGTTGTAGCAAATGGTAATGGTGACCAGTTATGCTTTGATAGTCCCAATAGTTATAGTTGACAGCAATGCTCTGGAGAAATTTTGTACACTAGGTTCCAAGTTTTATAATGTCTTTCTGCCAAATATTTTGAAATAAATTTAACATTAAGATTCTCAGTTTAGCCCTGGCTGGTGTGGCTCAGTAGATTGAGTGCCATCCTGCGAACCAAAGGGTCACCGGTTCTATTCCCAGTCAGGGCACATGCCTGAGTTGCAGGCCAAGTACCCAGTAGGGGATGCACAAGAGGCAAACACACATTGATGTTCCTCTCCCTCTCTTTCTCCCTCCCCTCCCCTCTTTCTAAAATAAATAAATAAATAAAAACTTGTAAAAACAGATTTTCAGTTTACTGAGCTGTTAATCAAACTTCAGTTTCTCTGATACTGCTCTTTTGAGAAAGCACAGCACGTTACTTACCCATGATCAGCAACAGTAGCCATGTCCAACCTAACACCCCTATTAACAAACTACAGACACTTTGCCATTTTGCAATAGAAAAAAAGCTTCATTTTCTATACAGCATGAATAAGGCTTTGGAAAGCAATTTCAGAGCAGATTTCTAGAAGCAACTTCTAAAGACAGCTAAAAGAAAGATGCTTTTAGCATTCTTTGATATAGTTATCAAAATTTCCAAATTACATAAATGCATAATTATAGGAGACCATTCTGTGTGGTGGGGGCCCGGCTCCCACTTGGAGATGCACAGGACCCCCACCCACTGATAGGTTCTCCTGTGGGGAATCAGGCCTGCATTGTACCTAGGTCGTTTTCAGACTTGCTTTTTGCTGAAACTCCCTCACCCTGAATTGAGGCAGCAAACATTTACTGCACATTTTTAAAGTAGCTTACTAAAATCTATACTAAACCTTCCAAGGATGAGTGTAACCAGTTCAACCACTTTTCCCTTTGCAAATATCCTTCTTCTGCGATGTGATTAGCAGCATCCTCTCCTTTGTTTTCTGTAAAAGGTAACCACCTAAAGCAAACCTGTGCATAGTAAATGAGGACCATCATGTAATGTGCCCAGAAAAGCAATAAAAGCTTGTCAAGGCAAGGTAGGGGCACTCTCCCCTTGAGAGAGTGGTCATGCTGTCCCTTTTCCTCCACAGAATTCGGTAGTCCATGTGAATTTGTCATGTCTCATCCACAATGCAGTGGACACTGCTTGCCAGTGACCACATCACATAATAACAAATCAGGATTTCTAACTTGGGCCTGCATAAAATATTACATTTCCTGGAGAAACTAAAAGAAAACTTGAAAGGCATTTCATTAGCACTTTAACCTTAGGACATGTGAAAAGCAATTTGAAAACTGTAGCAAGTTAAAAAAATTTTTTTGCTGTTTTTGTCCACATTAAGGAACACATTTTTTATTTACTGTTTTTGTGGACTTAATTCTTCCCAAAAGAGAAAATAATTAAGTGACTGCATGAATTAAGCCCGGTGTACCTTCTTGAAACTACTTCAGATAGCTAACCAGGCGCTTTTACAGAATAAACATTGAGAAGAAATAAAGATATGTAATTTAAAAATAACAGACTGACACTAAAGCAGATAGTATTGTATTTATATCACACATTTTTACATGTAATAAAACATTGAAAGAAACTGTTCTTAAGTAATTGAATATCAAGAGCAAAACTGAATAATAATGTCACAAATTAAAAAAGAGGAGGATGGGCAGATAATAAAAAGCCATATGGCACTTAATTCTCTTTGAATTTAATATATTGCAATTGATAATATATTTTCAATAATTTAAACAAAAGTATACAACTAAGATACGGTTACTTTGCAAAGTAGAACTTGCAACAGTATAGAGAATAATAATCACATTATAGATCAAGCTCGCACAAGCATGACACTCAAGGTTTCAGAAAAGGTCATATAGTACAAAATAGATCGCTGCAAATTCTTGTCACCCTTCCCTCATCAAGAAGTGGAGACTAATTCTCCGGTCCTTGAATCTGGACCTACCCTGCTACTTTGTCCAACCAGATACAGGCAAAGTAACACTTTAACTTCTGAGGTAGGGCCTGAAGTGATCAGCAGCTTTTACTTTCTCACAAGAAAAACTTCCTTTTAGAATCCAGCAATCATGCAGTGAGAAGCCCAAGTCACATGGAGAGGCCATACAGAGGAAAACTGAGGCATTCAGGTCAGCTGAGCATCCAGTTGACAGCTCCAAGTGTCAGCCATATAAGTGAGTTCATCTTGAACCTCCTAGGCCAGACTTGGCTTTGAATAACTGCAGGCTAGCCAACATTACTTGAAGATTTGAGGTTACACTTTAACTAACCTTTAAGAATCATTACATGTCAAATTTCATACATATAATATCAGAGAATAATATCCATAATTATCTGAATAATCAATTATAATACCCTTCCTTTTCCTAACCTATCTGTGTAAGGCCATTTCTTACATATTTCAACCAAAACAATATATTGCAATACATGGAATGCAGAAACATTCAAGAGAATCCAGTTATTCTCATTAAGCAAACCCCAAAAAGATTTGTAAAAATATATAAACAATGTAACTTGTTCATATATTTTATCTGGAAAATATACTTATTCTTCATAAAATTATATATGTTAAAATATAATGTTTACTACATTTTTATTGAGATATAACTCACATACAATAACATTCACTATAATAAAGTACACAACTCTGTGGTTTTTATATCCACAAAGTTGTACCACCATCACCACTAATTCCAGAATACTTTAATCACCCTCAAAAGAAACTCTATGTCCATTAACAGTCATTTTCCATTTCCCACTTTCCCCACCCAGTCCCTGGTAACATCTGTCCATTCCCAGGTAACTACTAATCTACTTTCTGTCTCTATGTATTTGTCTACTCTGGACATTTCACATAATCAGTGATCTTTGTGTCTGGCTTCTTTTAGCATTATATTTTCAAGGTTATCCATATGGTAGCATATATCACTACTTCATTCCTTTTTATGATCAAATAATATTCCATTGTATGGATATGCTGACTTTTGTTTATTCATTCATCAGCTGATGGGCCTTTGGGTTGTTTCTATTTTTGGCCATTATGAATAATTATGAGCACTTCTTTTTTTTAATATTTTATTTATTTAGAGAGAGGAGAAGTGAGGGAGAAAGAGGAGAGAAACATCAATGTGTGGTTGCCTCTTGTGCGCCCCCTGCCAGGGACGTGGCTCTCAACCCAAGCATGTGCCCTGACTGGGAATTGAACTGCAACCCTTTAGTTTGCAGGCTGGTGCTCAATCTACAGAGCCACACCAACCAGGGCCAATCACAAGCATTTCTATACAAACTTTTGTGTGGGCATATGTTTGTAATTTTCTTGGATATTATTATTTGCTAATATTATGTTTAAATATATAATTTTATACATTTTCAAACTATAGTATACAATCTACATAAATTCAAGCTCTTTGGAGCCTGCATTAATTTTTAAAAGTATGAATAAGTCTTGAGACCAAAAACTTAGAAATGGCTATGATGCAGAAATTTTCTACTGCTTCTTTTAAAGAAAATATGAAAATACATTTTTTCTCATATTTTCTTTATTGCTGATTCAGAGGAATTCAGAATAATTTTTAGCTTTTATAATTCATGCTACCTTGACAGTTTTATTTTTCTAGATTAAGTTATTTCCCCTTCAGGAGATATAATTATCTACTAATATAATAAAGTCATCCAAAAGAGGGTGCCATGATAGTGTATAATATTTTTTCTCTGTAAAGATGCTCAAAGGATCAAATGTTTTATTAATTTTTATAAGCTGTGATAGTTTTCTAAAAATACAGAACTTCAATTTTGATACACAAGCTCTTCAATCCCATTATCTAAATGGACTCAGGCTCCTTTGTCAACCCTCAGACCTTTGAGTTAATTTTCTAGACTCCTTTATGATTGGGAGAGAGATCTCAGTCCCAGGCTCCCCAGATGCCTGCCAATGTAGTTTTTATCAAAGCTCTGGTAGTTGGCATTCTTCTAGCCCCTACTTATTGCTCACAAAAATATTCTTTTTATTAGGTATTTTATTCGCAATCATAATTCTTGAACCATTAATGTATATTCAATCCTAAGAAAACTTCAAAATTTCCTATTAAAAACACATTCAGCACATACTTTTTTCCAAAAGATTTTGTCATAAACATACACAGTTATCTCTATGGTATGTTTAAATGACTACATATGTGGCCAAATTGTTATATTCTATGATCCACAACTACATATGTGCTTCTTACATTTTGAATTTCTCCAAATTGATGTAGTGAACCAGATGCTTAAAGGCTTTAGATTAGGTTTCTGTGTGTGATAAAGTTTCAAATAGACACCACAAAATAGAAAAGTTATCAGAAGATACTTAGTTATTCTCCCGTAACCAAAAAGGCTATTTTTGAAAATAAGCATATGTTCTAGGGTAACAGTTTATTCTTCTTGAGGAATGAAAATGAAATCCTCTTTCACTGGAGGACTGTCCCATGGAGTGGACTAGAAATTTTCCTCTGACAGCCAATCTTAATTTTCTCAAAGGTCATCTAATTATTCCTGGTTGAATTTCCATGTGACAAGATAATTTAAAAATACTTCCTAGCCCTGCCTGGTGTGGCTCAGTGGATTGAGTACTGGCCTGCAAAGCAAAAGGTCACTGGTTTGACTCCCAGTCAGGGCACACACTTGGGTTGCAGGCCAGGTCCCTAGTAGAGGGCATGCAAGAGGCAACTACACATTGATGTTTCTCTCTTTCTCCCTCCCTTCCCCTCTAAAAATAAATATTTTTTTTTATAAAAGAAAGAAATGTTTCCTAATTAGTGCCAACATCTCTTAAGTGTTGGTAAGAACTTCACATATATTATTCATTTCAAATGTAGGTTCAAAAAGGGGGAAAAACTATGCTTTTAGATCTCTGAATACAATTTCAGATTATATACATGTATGCAATTTTTTAAAAAAAGCTCTGTTATAATCAAAAGGCATTAGAATAGCATGAAAAGTAAAATGTTTTGGAGTTCAAATCCTGCCTCTGTCTTGCATCAACTTTGAGATCACAAGGAAGTGTTTGAGACTCCCTGAGATTAATTTCCTCATCTGCAAAAACAGAAGAAACATCTTTGCAACTAATTACCAAAATGCAAGTAAACTGTCTGATAAAATATATAGGATCTATATGCTGCTATCTTTTATTAAACTTCATTACTATTATCATAGTAAAAGCAGGACCTACCTGTTTCAAAAGTAGACCTACCATGAAATTCACGCTAATCCCAAGTAGAAGAATGGCTATTACCTACCTGTATGAAGAGTAAGCATAACGGTGTTGGAAGGAAAGGTATGACTGCCCTGGATGACAGCTAGTCAAATATAATACTGTATATCATACAATGTTTTTGTTTGTTTTTTTTTTTCAGGAGGAAGTGGAGGAAGGATAGCCTGTGAGAAGAAAACCAATGTCTCCTTTCACCACAAGGGACCAGGAAGGGAAACCATTTTTGCTGAAACCACCCCTAATTTTCTCTTATTTGGTGCCTCACCTTTTAACACCTCCTATCTCCAATGTACACCACAAACATCAAATAGAATTATTTTGCTTTAACACTATTTGACCTGCTCCGAAGTGTACAAAATTCCACAACAGTCTCTGAGATCCAATACAAACTCTCATCCAAGTCCTATACTACTACTCCTCATGAACTTTATATCACAACAACTCTGCATTATACTAACAAAATCTTAATTAAGAATGGATTCAAAGTAACTCTCAATTAAAACTCACTGATTATATTTTCTGATACACTCACAAGGCAGAAGACAACTCAAGTGTATGTGGTAGTAATTTATTCAAAATGGTAGTACTTTGAAGTACTAATTATTTTCCTGTACTGCTCTCCTCTATTATAATTACTGAGTGACCTACACACAATGTAAAATACATTCCACTTCATTTCATAAGATTTAATTAGAGATCATATTTATACTATACATACATATTTATTTATAGTGATATCAAAATTAGGGTTTTTTTAGAAACAATTGGATTAAGAAAGGAGAGAGAATAGTATTCAAAAAGACTACAGAAACTCAGCAAATATCACTGTGCTTCTCAAACAACTAGTGGGGTAGTCTGGTTTCATTTACAGGCTAGTCATACCAATTAATTTTCAATCCTTTCAAAGTTAAATTTTGGTAGTTTACTCACTAGTGGGTAACCTGAGACCTTCTCCTCTCCACTGGTCAGTACTCCCAAAAAGGAAGGTACAAAGGTGGGTGAAAAGTGTGAGTGCTGAGAGTGTTGTGTATGTGTATATGTATATGCCTATGTCAATATCTGAATACTTTTAAAATAATATTTACTTCATTGCAACTATATTAACTTTTTTGAAATTGCTGAATGTTAAAGTTAATATTTAAAATCAATCTGAGAGCAAATTTAAAAGTAAACAACTAGCTATGAGACTCACTGTTCATTAACTATTCTTGGCATTTCCTAAACATTACCTTATATAGTAGCTCTAATTGAATGTTATCATGCTTCATCTCACTCATCTTCACCTGAAGTTCAGAGCCCTTTCCAAAACAGATGTAGCCCCCCTTCAGGAAAACTAAGTGTCAAGGTCTTCTCTCCAGGATGTCAAGTTAGTGTTTAAACCCTGGAAACTTTTGCCTACTATGATTTTTCTCCCCAATACTGAATGTTGAAATAGTTCTGTAAGTTTAATTTCATCCTGTCTGCATTATGTTTTCTTTCCTCCTATAAGGAAGAATTGGAAAGTGAGAAAAATGTTGCAGGAACCCAGGATTTTTTTTTAATTTCAAACAGACACATTATTTTTGTTTTGTTTCCTTTAAATTATTAAGACCTACAAAAGGGTTTACAAAGACAAATGAAATGATATATTAAAAGCTAACATATTTTTTAGTAGAAAGAATATACAATCTAGTTATATCTACTTCTTCCTCCCCTCTGATCATAGTACAAGAGGTTCTCTTATTATTATTTCCTTCCTTTTTATTATAAGAGTACAATGCTTGACACTAAAGTGGTGCCAAGTAAATATTTGATAAATGAATGAATAAATAAGGAGTGAAATAACAGTCACCTCCCTTTTCTTTGATGTAAGACCTTCCAGCCCTCAATGTTTAATTACTTAACCACCAGATTCTCAGTGAAGTTAAACACTACTTAGTCATCTAATACCTTTAAATTATCAAGTAAACTAGTTCTTTGCAAGCCATTTTCTGAGTTTATAGGTCTTAAGCTGAATATTTGATCATATTCATTCAACCAGTTGTTTCTTTATTCATTCAGTTGTTTCTTTTTTTTTTTTAAGATTTTATTTATTTATCTTTAGAGGGGAAGGGAAGGAGAGAGGGAGAGAAATATCAATGTGTGGTTGCCTCTCATGGGTCCCCTGCCAGGAACTGGCCTGCAACCCAGGCATGTGCCCTGACTGGGAATCGAGCTGCTATCCTTTGGTTCACAGGCCCGTGCTCAATCTGTTGTTTCTTGAGCACCTATTCTGTCAACTCCAATAAAGTTTGTAAAGACTTAGCGTGGTTTCATTAGTATGTTTCTAACTGTACTTCAAATTTATATCTATAGGTCCTTGATTCAAAATTATTATTCCAGGTTGATTGTTACTTGAAGGCTATATTATAAGAAAGCTTCTTCAGAGCAAAATAACAACAGTAACAACAACAAGATATAGAATTCACAGAATCATGAACAGAGCCAAGCAAAGTTCCTGGCTCACAAGTATCTCATCAATATTCACTGAATTGATAGACTGTGCAATATTTTCTCCATATTAAAGGGTTCTTAGGTTAATCTTGGAAAAAACTTCCCAGAAATAACAAATAAGGGAACTAAAAAGGGCTTCTATTTTCAATTTAGCACTTACTAGTCATCAAAACAGACAAAAGTTCCTGCCTAAGAATCAGCTTTGAAGTAGAAAGGAGCCCATGTCCACTGTACTCTTTCCCAACAGACTCTGATAGGAAGCCAAATGATTCCGTGTCAAAATTGTCTGTGTGTTTAAAATTAAATGGTGCTGCAGATGAAGCTTGATAAATATCTGAATATATTCAATTGTCTTTACACTTTTAACTGTCTCGGGGAAAAAACTGCCTCTGCACTTACATTTTATGTGGATTAGTGACATGAATAATACTGGGCAAAGGGAAGAACAGGATAAAGAGCAGTGGAAAGGGCTTCGCATATCTGAAAAGCTCCCAAGTTACAGGAAGGAAATAGATATAGGTGCATTCAGTATTTCATCACAAGACAGAAATAAGTAGAGCTTCTAGAGAAGAGAATTTTAATTCAGTTTAGGGTTCATATTATAATAATTAGATCTATCTTGGAATACAGTTGAGAGAGAGAGAAGGACTTTTACAAGTTGCTTTTGAAAGGAACTCATATATATGTACATATACATAAATTTAATAAAGTGTTATGGGTCTTAAATATTTTTAATTTTACTTAATATCCCTTTTTAAAATGAAACAATACTAAAGAAGTAATTTTGCATGTGTCATCTGTTTAATGCCCTGCCCTATAATTTGTTTACTGAACATAATACATATTAATGTACATTTTATGCAAATTTCTTGGACTAGATTAAAATGCTTGTAAAGTATCCCTAAGCAATGGGTGTATCCACCAACAGAAATTTTTCCCAGGGTTAGAATTAGGAATGGAAAGCAAGAGGTTTTCAACACAATAAGCTATTACTAAAGGGTGATGCAAACAAAAAAAATCTTTAAACCAACATCATAAAAAAAATGTGTAAAAGAGGTGGAAGAAAATTTGACTCTCAAATTATAGCTTGATTAAAGAATGGCTTCAATGTTACAGAAATTCTTCAAATTTTTAGCTGGTAAACTCATTATTATTATTTTATTAATATCTATTTCTATAATAAAGACCAAGGGAATTGTACAAAAAAAAATCCCACAAATATTTTTCACATTATTTTCCTGGAAACCCCAAATAAAAGACAAGGAAAAATCTTTAACTCTTTTCTAATTTGCTCTTTGTTGCTAAGAATAATAAATTAACTTGTTAATACTAACTTGAAAGATAATAAAGAGGAAAATAAGCCCGATTAATAATTTATTTTAGCCAAAAGCTCATCCATTCCTGGTAGTATCCTTGTCCTCAGCAATGCAAATCAAATCTTAGCAAATCAAAACATTTCAGTTCTGAGATGACAGATTACCAGCACATTTTTCAGACAAGCCCAAATTAAACTGGATATACCCTCACATTCTCATTTCCAAATTAAAAGCCATTACATATTATGGTTTTTCCTCCAGTGATTTGCCATATGCTTCATTTGGGTAGTTTAATCGCCTTTTGGTTGATCTGTATATTATCAAAAAAATTATGAAGGTTGGCACTAATTTCCATACACACAATAAGGCAATACAACATTCACAGCAGGTCCTAACAAAGCCTCTTCAAATCACCCAATCTTGATTATGTAGTGTTTAAAGAAGTCCTCTGACACACTTTAATATGTTTACAGACTAACTTGCTACCCTCAGTGGCTATTAGCAATGTGCTCAAGTCTCCGTGTGTTATTACTCCAACACACAAATTGTAGGATGATTGCTGACACTGTACTTTGGTATTTCACCCATGATGTTGATATTTATCTACATAGCAGCCTGGTAAAGGCTGCTATGGGAAATGATGGCCTGTTTTTATAAGGATGAAATAAAGGAAATCAGCAAAAGGTGGGACAAGAATAAAAAGCACATGCTCCATGTAATAATTTAAATGTATATTAGAGTGATATCCATTTGACACCATACTTTTTATAAATATTTCATATATTTGTTATTATTTTTATGGCCAACTTTGGGGGATACCATATAGATACTTCAGGTGGGGTGAAGGAGAAAGTTAAGTCCTGGTATTCCTTTTATCACAAGATTGTAATTTCTACTTATCAACGACTGCTAAAATAAACTTCACAATTTTATATAGCATCATTTATAAAGCATATAGCATCATCTCTGGAAAACTTCATGAAAAAGGGAAATAAATGGAACCTAAATCTAATCAAGCCTAATAACACTTCTTTGACAGAAATAAAGGGACTAAGAAATCCCCATGGGGGAGCAAACACACAAATCTATAATATGAGGTAATGACATAGCCCAGTTAATTTCCAAAAGAGGAGAGCCCTGGCCAGGTGGCTCAGTTGGTTAAGCATCATCCTGTATACCAAAAGGTTGTGTATTCAATTCTCATTCAGGGCATATACTTAGGTTTCAAGTTTGATCCTTGGGTACTGCAGTATGAGTGACAACCAATTAATGTTTCCCTCTCTCTCTTTCTCTCTGCCCCTCCACATCCACCTTCCTGTCTCTAAAATCAATAATAAATCATCCTTGGGTAAGGAATAAATACATGAATAAATACATAAATACATAAATACACAAATACATAAATAATTAGGAGAAGGGTGTAGAAGTAGAGGGGCTGTAAAAAATGCAACATGTGGTAATTCCTTGGATACCAGTTCAAATAAAACAGAAGGAGAATAAGATTTTTAAGACAACAGAAAATTCCAAATGTGCACAGAATATTAGATTAGCCAAGGAATCAGCGTAAAATGCTGTTAGCTGTGACAATGACATTGTGGTAAAGTAAAAAATATCCTTTATTTTTAAAAAATGTCTACTAAATATATGGGGGAGAAAGTGGAATCTGGGATTTGATTTAAAATGCTTTGGCAACAACTACAATGAAAAAGCAATACATGAAACAACTGTAGAAAAATCTTGGTGATTCTTGAGTATGAGTGACAGTTATATGGGGCCTTATTAGAGTATTCTTTCTATTTTTATATATGTTTGAATTATTTATGATAAAATATTTTAACTATATAGTATGGTTCATTAAAATAAGTGATGTCAGTTATGGGCAGCATTTTGCTATTATAAAACAATTGATATCTTATTTTTTCCCTGTCTTTGAGCTGAAATTCTTGCCCATGGAAGGATCTCAGGGGTCTATGAATCCCCTAATCTTTCATTCTCAATTAACTTCCCTGGGAGAGAGCCAAGAGTCTCCATACTTTCCAAGGTATCAGTCGTACTGATTAGGAACCACTGCAATAGAAGTTTACTAATTGGAAGGAAGATGGCGGCACACTAGGAGGCAGCAGATTCCACTTCCACCTGCACATGGGAGAAAAACCTAGCTGATCTATGGAGGAACAGAGCAAACACCCAACAGTACCACAGCATATATGAAAATAGGAGATCAAAAACTGTAGCGGACACTGAAAAACCACAGTAAGAAGAGTACTTCAGGACAATAAGAGCCCAGGGATCAGCGTGGAGACCAGGGCAGCTGAGGCCCCCTGCCTGGAATTTGCTGGGTCTGCCACAGGACTCTAGGGAGGAAGCTGGGTCAACCGCTAGCTCCGGAGCCAAACAAGGTTTGAACAGCAATGGGAGAGACCCGGTTGCTTGAAGTTGCAGAGAGGAGAGTTAAGGTGTGAGTGGCAAACACGCTGGGGCTGTGAGCAACCACGCATAGCCCTTGTGACAAGAGGCTCCCTAGCGACCAGAGGCGCCCA
Organism: Anoura caudifer; assembly: GCA_004027475.1. Classification (NCBI taxonomy): domain Eukaryota; kingdom Metazoa; phylum Chordata; class Mammalia; order Chiroptera; family Phyllostomidae; genus Anoura; species Anoura caudifer. The sequence continues at coordinate 2,386 of PVKU01010934.1, read as the reverse complement.
AACTGGAAGAGGGGACTTTGTGGAAAACCTGAAGCGCACACCAGGAATGCAGGGAGTGGGAGTGATCCAGAGTCCATACATGTGAACCCAGGGAGTGCGAACGATCCTCGGGAAACCCAGAGATCATGCTCCTGAACTTAGGGTGAGCACATGCAAAGCAGGAAATCCGGAACTTACACCTGTAAACTTGGGGTTGGTGTACGCACCATAGGAAACCTGAGCTCACACCCATAAACTCGGGAAAGTGCACCCTCCGCAGGAGGCTCAGAACCCACCCCCAATGCCCTGCGCAGAGAGGTGCCAGGTAAACTCTAGGGAGAGTGCATGGCTAGCCCTAGGGAGAGTAGCCCAAAGCTCACTGAGTGCTGAACAGGGAGAAAAGCGATATGGTCACCCCTCAGCCCATTGCAGCCAGCAAGACCAGAAAAACTGTCTTGGCCAGTTTGAAAAGAGCAAAAGAGGTTTTTTTTTAAATACTTTATTTATTTATTTTTATTTTTTAATCCCTCAATTCCCTTTACTTCTGTTTCCTTCTTTCTTGTTTTACTCCTTCTTCCTTTCTTTCCAATTTTATCTCTTTTTTTACTTTTTTCATTTTTTCTTTTCTCTTTTTAAATACTCATGAGTGAGACAAAAAAAAAAAAAAACAGAACTGTGAAAAAAAACAGAGTTGGACCCAAAGAGGGGGCATCTGAACAGCTGAGACAGTGGAATCTGCCAACACCAGGATACCCAAAGGAGACCATACCACTGAATCTCACAGGTATTCTACCACAGAAGTTCAAATCGCACCATAAACCCAGGGAGCCAGAACAGATCAATTTAAGAAGCAGAGTATAACAAGAAGAGTCTCACAAACAATGGGAAGACAAACAAACAATACCCAAATGGAAGGAAAGGAGGAAGCCTCAGAAGAAATGCTAAATGAAACAGAGGCAACTCAACTATCAGATACTGAGTTCAAAGCACTGATTATCAGGAAGCTCAATGAGCTCAAAATTAGCTACCAGAAACTACAGGGAAGCTACAATGAACTCACTGCAAACTATATCAACATGAAAAAGGAAATAGAAACCATCAACAAGGGCTAAGAGAAAATGAAGAATACAATTTCTGAACTGAAAAACACAGTGTAAGGAATGAAAAGCAGAATTGATGAAGCAGAAGATCGGATCAGCAAGTTGGAGGACAAAGTAGAAAAAAACACTCAGAAAGAGAAAGAAAAGGAAAAGAGGCTCAGAAAGAATGAAGAGGGATTACAAGAAATGCAAGACAATATGAAACATAATAATATCTGTATAATAGGGATACCAGAAGCAGAAAAAGAGCAAGGGATAGAAAACCTATTTGAAAAAGTAATGATGGAAAACTTCCCTAATTTGATGAGAGAGAATGTCACACAAATCCAGGAAACACAGAGAGGCCCAACCAAGAGGAACCCAAAGAGGCCCACTTCGAGACACAACATAATTAAAATGGCAAAATTCCAAGACAAAGGGAGAATCTTAAAGGCAGCAAGGGAGAAACAGGAAGTAACATACAAGAGAGCCCTGATAAAGTTAGCAGCTGACTTCTCAAGGGAAATGCTCCAAGCCAGAAGAGAACGGCAAGAAATATTCCAAGTAATGAGAACCAAAGGACTGCAACCAAGACTACTCTACCCAGCAAGGCTTTCACTCAAGATAGAAGATGAAATAAGAAGCTTCCCAGGCAAAAGAAGTCTAAAAGAATATACCTCCACCAAACCAGTTCTGCAAGAGATGCTAAAAGGACTGCTTTAAGGAAAGGAGGGAAGGAAGAGAGAGAGAGAGACAGACAGAGAGAGCAAGAAACACAGGTATGAAAATGGCAATAAATAAGTACTTATCAATAATAGGCTTAAATGTAAATGGATTAAATGCTCCAATCAAAAGCCATAGAATAGCTGAATGGATAAGAAAGTATGACCCACACATATGCTGCCTACAAGAGACCCACCTCAGGACAAAAGACCTACACAGACTCAAAGTGAAGGGCTGGAAACAAATTTTCCAAGCAAATAGACAGAAAAAAAAAGCCAGGGTAGCAATACTCATATCAGACAAAATAGACTTCAAAAGAAGAGTCATAAAGAGAGACCCAGAAAGTCACTTCATAATACTCAAGGGAAGAATCCACCAAGAAGACATAAACATTGTAAATATATATGCACCCAACATAGGAGCACCTAAATACATAAAGAAAATCTTAGAGGACTTCAAGAAAGACATTGACAGCACTACAATTACGGTAGGAGATTTTAACACCCCACTGTCAAAAATGGACAGATCTTCCAAACAAAATATCAACAAAGATATTGTGGCATTGAACAACACTCTAGATGAAATGGACTTAACTGATATATATA
>PVKU01010933.1:0-47749 GCA_004027475.1 Anoura caudifer | reverse complement strand
GATTCTGCTTTTCATTCCTTCCACTGTGTTCTTCAGTTCAGAAATTGTATTCTTCATTTCCTCTTGGCCCTTGTTGATAGTTTCTATTTCCTTTTTCATGTTGATATAGTTTGCAGTGAGTTCATCACAGCTTCCCTGTAGTTTCTGGTAGCTCTTTGAGAGCTCATGGAGCTTCCTGACAACCATTGCTTTGAACTCAAAATCTGATAGTTGAGTAGCCTCCATTTCATTTAGGATTCTTTCTGGGGCTTCCTCCTTTTCTTTCATTTGGGGATTGTTTCTTTGTCTTCCCATTGTTTGTGAGACTCTTCTTGTCAGCCTCAGCTTCTTAAATTGATCTGTTCTGGCTCCCTGGGTTTATGGTATGAACTTCTGTGGTAGAATACCTGTGAGATTCAGTGTTGCAGTCTCCTTCGGGTATTCTGGTGTTCACAGCTTCCACTGCTTCAGCTGTTGGGATGCTCCCTTTTTGGGTCCAACTCTGGTTTTTTCACAGTTCCAGGTTTGTTTGTTTGTTGTTGTTTTTGTCTCACCTAGGATCACGGGTGTGAGCTCTGTGTCTTCCACAAAGCCCCCTCCTCCAGTCACAGGGCCGCCAGTTGCAGAGCTGCCTCTGGTCCTGGTCCTGGTCCTGATCCCAGGGCTGCCTCCTGTCATTCGGCTGCCTCCATTCACAGGGCCACCCCCGTCTCAGGGCCTCTCCTGGTGGCAGAGCCTCCCACTGTTGTAGGGCCACTCCCAGGCACAGAGCCTCCCCCAGTCACTCAGCCGCCCAGTTGCTCAGCCGCTTCCAGTCGAGAACAGAGCCTCCCACTGTTGTAGGGCCACCCCGGTTGCAGAGCCACCCCCAGTCCCAGTCCCAGGGCCACCTCCAGTCACAGGATTTCCTCTAGTTGCCGGTCTGGGTGACTCGTTGTCGGATTCCTGCACAATTCAATTTTCTCTCTGTCCTGGTTGGGTTTTCTCTTTTTTTTTTTTTTTTTGGTTCTATATTTTTGTTTTCCTTAATCTTGGTTGTGAGAGGAGGCACAGCGTGTCCAGCTACGCCTCCATCTTGGCTGGAAAGTGCCATTGCTGTATAATTCTAAACATATTTTTGAATAGATGTTTGAACCCTGATCTACTGGCAATTTGTAACACTTTTATTATATAATTAATCCCCAGGCACTAAAAATTTAGTCTATAAAACAAATAAGATGAAAAGTACTGATATACATAATATCTACTAAAAATGAATAGTAAAATATCTACACATTGACAGAGTTATGCATGGCAATTTTTAGAATGGCAGTCCAAAGCAACTGCTTACCGGTAACAGCCTTAATAGCCACCCTCCTTGATTTTCTCCTTCCCACAGCACCATGTTGGTCAGCCACAGGTCACAATGCTACAGACGCTTCCAGTTTGAAGAGTGAGCATTTATAAGTTCCTGCTTTGGGGACATAGGTCTGTTGGGCTTAAAGAAAATAAATCTAATTCTAGCTTGTTCTAAAAATGTAAATAGCTCGCAATATAAGATAAATCCTAAATGCATTTAATTACATAGAAGAATTTGCAAAAATCACACAAATACCTCAATAGAAGTTAAAAAAAGTATTTTATGATGGCAGAATCATTCCATAATTGTGTACTGCTAAAGAGTATAGGCTGTTATTAGACTATATGAATTTGAGCTGTCTCTACCATTTAATTTTTGACCTTAGATAATTAATTAACTTTGTTTCACAGTTACTTCATCAGTAAAACAGAACTAATTATAAAATCACACTTTACAAGGTATTATAAGCACTAAATATATAAAGTGTTTAAAAAAGTATTGGTAAAAAACAAGCTTATAAAATGTTTATTATTAGTAATATAACATTAGGATTTTTAATAAAAGCAACTTGAAATATCTCTGTTAATAAGACAGAGTATATAATTTAAACTAAGAAATTATATATTTGTCTAGGTAGAACCCTCCTTAAACAAGAAAAGAATACCCTTGTAATCACTTAAATAGTGGAAATAGTAGAATTAATAAAAATGGTAATTTGAGAAGTAATTCAAAAGAAATATAAATATGTAAAAATAATAAAATATGAATTCATTTAATATAATTTACAAAAACATTATAGCATAATGCTTAAAAGGTAAAAATATGCTTGGCACAACATATTTTTTAACCTTAACAGTTCACATTATAATATATGAATTAGAAGAGCTAAAAAATAGCAAGTAATAGAAGACACTTTGTGTTTAACAGCTAAAACTCTGTTAAATAACTGACTTTTATATAGCTGGAAACACATTTTTTTCAACTAATATAATAAACCCGCAGAGATTGAATTCATATGCAAAAAATTAAGTGAGATCATTTCCATTGACACAGATAATAATGCCACTTAAGTTAATTAGTAAATTTACTGTAATAACAAAGTTTCATAAGATTTTATAATCAATAAATTAATACAGTACTTAGCCTATAAGTTAAATTTTGAAAGCATATAAATATTTTAAAAGGTAGTAATGGGTGAATACCTTACCAAAATTCAAACTGCACTAATAGTGATTGTGATACAAACTATGTTATAGCATGCTACAAATATGAAAGTTTGTACTTCAATCAGTTATAAAGTGAATAACTTGTTGAGATCCAATGAACAGCATGATGATTATAGTTAACAATATTTTATTGCATACTTGAAATATGCTCAGAAAGTAGATCTTAAGTGTTTGCATTATAAACATGCAAATGCTCACTATGTAAGGTGATGGACACGTTAATTAACTTGATTGTAGTAAACATTTCACAATGTATACGTATATTGAATTATCATATGTATTATATAATTGGATATGTATTGTTTTAATTATATCATATATCACATATTGCACTTATATGTATAAATAATATTAGGTTAAATCAGAAAACCTAATCAATCCAAAAAATGCAAATTCCATAGATAGATTCAGAAAATAGTATGTTGTGTGGCTATTTATATTAAAAATAGTTCTTAAAGTAGATTGTGGTAATAAATATTGTCCCCAAAGTTTTTGAAATTGTGTTCCTCCACATCATTCATGATATTTGATGTTAAACGTTTTTAAAACAGCAAACTAATGTGTTATTATCCATATTAATATATTTTTGTGCATGTAGTCAGGTAAAGATTCCCTTTTTTTGTCCCTAGTAAATAATAAATGAGCCCCATAGCCTTTATTGAATAGCTTATCTTTTCCCACTCTTCCTAGAAGCAAGGAATATTTTTATGCTTTTTATTTGGGTTTACTATTTTCCCTCTCTCTACATGAATCCCTCTATTTCATGGACTGAACACACATAGCTGCAATTTCTACAACATCTGTATGTAGTTCAGTAGGTCTTCGTATCTCAGAAGCAAGCGCTCCAGATCCTCCCCCGTGGTTTTCTTCTTCAAAAGTTTCCTGTCTTGTCCTTTTGTTGTTGTTGTTCTCCACTCTTGCATTTGAGCTTTAGAATTGGTTTCTTAAAATCCAATACAAACATTGGAATTTTCATTCATATTGATTATATTCCTTAGAGTGGATAAAATTCACACCTTTATAGTCACTGTGTCTTCCGAGTCTCAAATATGGTACATTTTCCATTTACCTAGGTCTTCTCGTTCTTCATCCATAATGTTATATAGAATCTTTATAAAGCCCTTACACACCTCTTTTTAAAGTTATTTTTGGATACACTATAGTTTTTGCTGTCATTATTGTAATGAAATAAGTTTTCTTATTATATTTTCTTATTGGAACTACTGTGTATAGTAATACTGCTAATGTGTATTTAAATGTTGTTTGATCTTGAGTCCAGCAAGCTGGCTTAACTCTCATTATTATTCTTGTATGTTTGGAGATGTTTTCGGGTTTTCTTTTGAGATAGACTTTCTTCTCTATTTTTCTATCTCCCCCAATATTTGTCTTTTTGCAATATTATACCTCTGGTATAATGTTGAATATTCATATTTTAATGGAAATGCTCCCTTATCAAAATTAGTTAATTTTCAAGTATATGGTTTAAAAATAGCTTTATAATTATATGTTCATATCTATCAACATTTTTCTTTAATTTTTCTCCTTTGGCCAATATATAGCAAAGAAAAAATTGCCCAATATTCTCTTACTAAATGCTGAATGGTTATATGTACTTATTATTTCTATGGTTTCATATTTTTACCTTTAAGTCCTTAATTCAGCTGAAACTTATTTTAGCAAAAAGTATATTGAAATGCTTACACAGCATTAATTATTTTCCAAAGATTTTATTATTATTATTTACTGGAAAACCTGTTATTTATCCATGATTATGAAACACTAATTTAACTATATGCTTAATTTTTTTATACAGAGGTTAATTTCTAGGGAATTCAGGATTGAGTTAGGGTTAGTATTTATTCTTTATTTATGATAAAGAAACTGCTTTATAGTACTTCCAAACAATTATTATCACCTCTCTTTCACATATAACCAATCTGATATATGCATTTACATAAGATTTTAAGCCAACTGGAGGACAAATAATAATGGACTAATTATGACTACAGAGTTTCATACTTACTAGGCACACAATAGACGCTCAATAAAAAGAAGCAAGAATAAATGCAAATGAATGTTAGTTATATTCTTAAACTGTAAAATGAAATGCCCATTATTTTGCTTTAACAAAATCTGTATTAGTCTTCTTTTTAAGGAATGCCATCTACGTGTGTTAAAACTACATAGTGTTTCTGACATAGCTCATTAAAAATAACTTTAGCCCACACATTATTTGTCTGGACTCAGCAGTTACAAGGAGAAAATAATAAGCAGGACTAATCTGAAAGTACAACCATCATTTTCAAGTTTGATCCTAATTCAAAATAAAATTTAAAGCTGCCTTCTATGTTCTAATTAATACAGTTATTCACTGAGAATATATGTAAGAATATGTTTTGATCTTGAGACACCTCCATCCCAGTTGGTTGATAATTTTCGCAACCCCGCTTTGGTCACTCTAAGAGTTATCTGTAGGAATGGCCAATGTCTCTCAGAAACAACTTTAACAAAAAAAAATGGAAATTGAGTTGAATCCTGAAGGAGGGAAAGCCTCAATTAAGAAGATTAGTTTGGGGGAAAAAACAAGCAACTTCACAGAGAAAGTATTGGCTTTTCCAAGCCATGATGAATATCACAGTGGGTCTTGATCTGGGGATTTTTAAATTTTTCCAATTTTTACTTATTTCTTATTTTAAATGTATTTATTTTCCAAATAGTTACAAAATTATTCAATACAGCTTACACAGTGTCTATGTATGTGTGTGTATATATATTCAGTGCAACATATCTGTGTTTAAATTAGTAAAGTGTGACAAAGGAAAATTAAATTTAGAATTCCAAGTCATCAGGGAGAAATGTAATATGTCAAAATGCAGGTCATTAAGATCTTACATAATTATTAAAGCTGAATTATACCTACATTCTGAGATTCCCAGTGGCCAAAGCAAATAGAAAAGTTAATGAATTTTAGATTCCTGTTACCAAGAAGTTACAAACTATTCAGGAAATGAAACAATTCTCAGAGTACTAGGATCTGGGAAAATTTTTCTCCCATAGGTCTTCACAAATAAGATACTGATTGATACAGTGGCCTTTATCTTCAATAACATCCCAGTAATAGATATGATAATGAATATCTTATGACTTCTTCTTGTGTGCTTCCATGTAGGTGGGAGGCATAATTTAAAAGCCAAATTCAGTGAAAGGGATCTGCACTGGGGTAAGCTAAACATTAGAATTCAAGTACACAAAGTCAGAGATAGTCTTCCTTAATGCTAGGATAAAATCTGGGCTCTATTGGACATTGTTAAATGAAATCCTGGTTGTTATTCAAAAAGAGTTTTTGGAATTTGTGACCCACTGGATAAAATATATCCCAATAAAAGGTTTTTAAGTTAAACAAACACAGTGAACACCAAGGAAATACTTCTTTTATGAATTAAATTTGGCTAGCAAGGCTGATAATTTGTAACCCACAATACATAGATCAGTTGACAAATTCCATGTGGAATGGGACTCTGTATGCTGTCTTTTTCACTGCTGTATCACCAGCTTTTAGCATAATGTCTTGGAGTAAATGTTCAATACACATATGAAGAAAAGTGAATGAACAAATGTGTGAACCTCCACACATCTTATTCTACAGTCCAGGTTTTGCAAAGTGTTGTGCAGCATAGAGAGGTTCTTTGCTTCACCAAAAACCTGAAGCATCAATCTTCTCTCTTACCCATTAAAAGAAGATCCATATGAATTTAAAAAGTAGGCCTCGCATGCTTTTAGGAAAATTCAGAAAACTGATTAAGGGCTAACATTGTCCCCAGAAGACATAACCTCACTGTTTAAGGCTGTTGTGAGGCGCAAATGAGAAAATAAAATTAATGCATATGTATAATGTCAAGATTTACATCTTTGTAAATGTACAATTCTTTAGGCACCTTCCAAAAGTCTCTAAGTCCTGAACTTTCCAATTATATGATGCCTTCATATACCTTAGAACCTTGCACTAGTCTATGACTTTCTCTCCATGCTATAGCTCCTTTTGCTTGGGGGTGTTATAATAACCCTTCTGTCTTCTTGTTTTCCTTATCTGTTTCCTCTCATTGGAGTATATGTTTCAAAACATGGGGTAGTTAGGTCCATAGACTCTGGCTTGAAATTCTGATTCCACCATTTATTAGCTGTTTGATGTTAAGTGAGTTACATTACTCTAATTTTTTCCTAGCATCATTATCTATAAAATGAGAATAATATATATCACATTCATATAGTTATAAAGTTAAAAGCAATAATAGGTAATATACACAATAACCAACAAGGGACAAATGTCAATTGTTCTTATGATTATTCTACCAGAACATTCTATGTAAAACCTAAATCTGACCTTGACCATTTTTACTTAAAACCTTCAGTGATTTCCAGAGGCTCACATCTGTACAGTGCAGTATGTAATTTTTACTCATCATCTGCCTTCAGCTTCCCTTTGCACCTCCGTCACCCACCATCCCTACCTCCCTCTGTTTATATTCTGCTCAGCTTTTCAGGGTTCAGGTATCCAAGCAGACTACAGTCTTTTAAGTCTTTAGGATTTGGCCCATGCTGTTTCCTTCTTTTGGCATACCCATACCTTCCTGCTTTGGCAGAAACATTTCTCTTTCTCTGGAAACAATTTCCCACTTCTCCTTGATATAATTAACAGCCCTCTTGTCACCATAGCACTGTCTAGAGATAGATATTTCATTTACCTATATTTGTGTCTCTCTCTCTCTCTCTCTGATTTGTCTGTGAATTTCTCTAGGATAGGAGTCCTCTTTAAGTAATTTCTAAGTCCCAGAATGTCTGTAACATAGTAAAGATGAAATGTATACTGTTAAATAAATGAACAAACATCTAGCTCAGGGCTTCCTGCCCAACATGTGCTCAATAACATTTATCGAATTGCATTTATTGAATTTAATTTAATTCAAACAACTGTTGCTCCCACAGAACCCTAATCTACTTGCAAACAGAGGGTAGACCCTTTTGGTGTTTCAGGGTCCTTCTGGGTTACTAAATACGATCTAACACGCTGGCAATTTAAGAAAGAGATTTTCTTCACTAGAATCTACAAAAAAAAAGTGGAACTTGGGACTTGTAGCAGCAAAGGCCGTAGAAAAAGTATTGCCTGCCCAGAGATACTGTCTCATCGCTTGTGTCATCCCTCCCGCCCCCACCATCAAGCCTGGAGAGACGTGAAAGGGGGAAGGAGGAGGAAAGAAAAGGCATGAAAAATTTGACCCGCCTGGCTCCCCTCCCTCCCACTGAGAAGGGTTACACTAAGACAGACACCCTAAAGCGCCTCCCTGGGGGACCAGATTCTTGGAGTCCTTTCTTCCCTTCTTCTCTGGCTTTCCCTTACCTTCACTTTTTCCCTCCTCCGTCCTTCCCACCACACACACACACACACACACACACACGCATACACACACACACCGGGGACCAGAGAACCGCCCTGCTTCCAAATTCCCTGTTCTAGGAGCCCGGTGACTGTCAACGAAAGGTGCCAATCACAGGCAGCCAGATGCCTGCGAGTTGAGTTAATTAAATAAATAAACAAACCCCACAGGTTGAGGGAAGAGAGGAAAAGAACATAGCAACCTCCAATCCGTGTACACCTGCATGTAGAATCCCCAACAAGCAAACAGCAGTATATCTCCGACTACTCTGAGGACGACGAGCACCACAAACAGGAACTTTAAAGGGTTTGAAATCTGTTGCCTGTTCCACTAGGAATATTGTTTGCAAGGCACAAGGTGTCTTTTGGTAGTGAGCACCCTCTGCGCATGCGCAGGTCCATTCGGGGGAATTACTGCCCTGCCGCCGACTAAGTTGCATTCCTTGAATCTTCGCCGAAAAGACCATTCTTCAATCAGAGTTAGTAATGTGGAGAGTACAAAATCGAGAGAGCTTGGGGCTTCTCTCTTTCCCTGTGATGATTGCCATGGTCTGTTGTGCACACAGGTGAGCTGTTGTTTTTTCTTAGTGTTTTTCTTGTTACATGCTTGCTGGATTATGTAGCTTCTTATTGGGGGGTAGGTGTGCCTGTCTATTTTTGCTGCTCGCAGTTTGTGTTCATTCTAAATACGGTCCCTACTTCTTCCCTTCAGCGCCAATGAGCCCAGCAACATGTCATACGTGAAAGAGACAGTGGACAGATTGCTCAAAGGATATGACATTCGCTTGCGGCCGGACTTTGGAGGTAAAGCTTCATCTTTTTTCAACCTGTAACCCACACCTAATTCTCCTCTACAGTCAAAGATAAATGTCAAAAAAAGCATATAATTTTCATAAGCGTACACTAAGCCCTACGCCCTGCACTCACACACACGCACGCACACACACAGGATCCCCCAGTCGCAGGTGGATGAAACCCCAGGCAGAGCCGACCTTCCCCCGGCCCGACACACCCTCTGCATAGTCACTGCATTACGCGTGTGCCCACACCTGTTTTTCTAGGCTGTCCCCTGTAAGGAGGGGTGGGGGGAGAAGGAGCCCATTCAGAATGTTGTAAGCGCAGAGGAAGCCCCTCTCCCCTTCCCAGCCTGTGGCCACTCTGAGAATCTGCATCCCACCTCCCCGGCAGGGCCCCCCGTGGACGTCGGGATGAGGATCGATGTCGCCAGCATAGACATGGTCTCCGAAGTGAACATGGTGAGTGGCCTCAGGACGGGCTCTGTGGCCGGGCTTACGCAGATACGAAAGGGACCGGTCTCCATGCCCTCTGCGTTTCATTGGCGGTCATCTCGCCCGGGCCCCGGGAGTCCCACTCCGCGTGCTCTCCCCACTCTGACACACACACACACACACACACACACACACACACACCCTCTTGCCCCTGGTTTGTATTTTGAACACACACACACACACACACACACACACGGGTTACTGCGGTGTTCCAAAGGAAACGTGCACCGCACTATTTGGGGAAAGACGGGTGACTGGCAGCAGCGGATCCGGTGGGGCGGAGTCTGAGGGTTACTTTGCCAGGGTTTCCTCGGGTGTTCCGATGCGGAGGGCACCATCTGCCGGCGGTCGGGCGGCCTGCACGAGGGTCCCCGGACCGTGGTCCGCAGCCTCCTTCTCCGTGGTCCACAGCCTCCTTCTCGCCGGCCCCGTCCCCCGGTCTCCGGTCTCCGGTCTCCGCAGATCCGGAGCCGGGACAGACCCAGCCTCACCGAGCACGCAAGCACACAGCGAGGTTTCAGAGTGTCCCATCCCTCTTTCCAGGTTCTAGCACACCGTGTGGCAGGAGCAACAGGCTGAGACAACAGTCCCTGCTTGCTAACACGAAAGTGCTCAAACCAGCTTCTGGGGAGCCTTGTATTGTTTCCATGTGGGGGTTGATAAATTTGCTTTGCGGCATCTTGCAAATTTAAGATGTTTTACCCTAGAAACGTAAGCATGCCGACGATGCTTGATGATTAAAGGGAAGATAGAAGGGAGGGGGCGAGAGTAACAGCGTAACCCTTTCATTTCAAAGGGTTAACATTCTATTGTTTCCTTTTTTTCCCTCTCCCTTTCTGAAGCTATTGCAAAAATGGATTGAAATCATAGCTGTCACTTTCTCTATTGGCTGCTTCCAACCACTGTGGGTAGCAGTTTTCTAGTTAGAGTTTCTAACTGTTGCTTCTACTAAGGCAGAAGGGAAAGCCTGTTGCTTTTCTAGAAACAACCACCTAGGGAGCAGCTAGATCTAAGTGAGCAACATGTCATTCCCCCACCACCACCCCGCCCCGCACCCCAGTCCCTACTTGTGAAAAAATATTTGGGCAGCAAAAATTTAGACAGCCTGAATAATTTAAAGGCTCAAACCTTTAAGGATTTTATCCATTTATAGCTGTAAAGGCTATTGAATTGTCTTTTTATTTCATTACTAGGGTCTCATTATGTATTAACATGCTAAGGTTTAAGAATTTTATAAAGATTGGGGAAGAAAAATATGTTTATGATCTATTGAATATTGCTACAATAAAAAAGTGTGACTATTAAAGTTCTGTATTTTATAGTTGTAACTTACACAGTTTTATTATTTTACTTTTTAAAACTGTTTTTTCTATTACAGTTAACATACAAAATTATATTGGTAACATAGTGATTAGGTATTTATATACCTTAGGAAGTGCTCACCCCAATACTAACTTACCTGGATTTAAATAGCTTATTTAAATACTATTTAAAAATACGGTCTCTGATTGTTGTATGAAAAAAAGAAAACCAATTTTTAAAAATTAATGCACAGGGAATATTTTCTGACTGGGCAAAGATTTTTAATAGGCTGACTTATTTATAATATTCTGTTCACATACATGGCACTACAACAAAGTACCCAAAACACACTATTGATACACATGTATAATATAATAATGTGTACATATACAAATCATACCCAATCAATGTTATTGCAGCTAAAAAAATTAGGGAAAAAAAACAAGTTGTTTGTATCAGGAAGGTAAATAATAATACTTTTATCTTTTACCTTGTAAGTGGCTGCATAGATAATTTATAAAATAGGGGAATAGAAAAGCTCAAAATACAAACCGTGCCTTTGCCAGTGGTTAACCTTCTGTACAGCATATTATACTTTTCAGAATTTTAAAAAATGTATAATTCTGTTGACTATATTACAAACACCTTTCCCAGTGTTTTTTGTTTTGTTTTTAATTTTGAACTGAATTGGGAAGTTGTGATTAACCAAAACAAACCACCACCACAATAACAACAAAAAGCTCCCTATAGCCAGCTTTTCAACTGAATTCATACATAAGCTCAGGAAAAAAAATTGAATTTAATTGCAGTGCCCCTGTAAATAGCTCCTAATGGTGGGATAATATGGTTTATTTACCCACGGCAGAATGTGATTATATACTTGATTTTTACAAATATTCACCATGCAGATAAAGCTATGGAAAATACATTCTGCTAAGATACCCATTACTTTTCCACAATGGTATTAGAGATATGTGGGAAAAGAAGAAGCACTGAATATTGGAAAATAATAAAACTTGATTTACTTATTTTTTGATTTTCATTTTAATGAGAGCTATCAATAAGACCCAAGATTTCTTTTATCTTCGCTCATCTATGGCAAAACATTGAAATAAACAGATTGAATATAACTACAAGAAAAATGGAAACAATGAGGAATTTTAGGATTGAGGGTTTTGTATAAACACAATCTGGATGGTTAGCCCTGGCTAAGAGAATGGTCTGTAATCAGTTTTGGTTTTTAGATGATGTAAGTAGGGGTAAAATGTCTACAGGATATAAGACTAATTGTTGCTTATATTAATCATGTCTTAGTAGCCTGATAGGAAGTAACTTTTGAGGTTAATAAAAAATAAGAATGGACAAAGAATATAAAAGTAGCTTTAAGGAAAATTCAGGCTAAAATTCATTACTAAAGCATTGCTCATTTTTATATTCTTATTCATTACCACAAAAATGGTATGATTTTTTTACATTAATGGATTTGAAACTACGTTCTGTTAATTTCTGTTATTTTTATAATGAAATATGATTCCATATTAGTCTATAGACTTCTCTGTTTTAAAAACTAACATAACATCAAAAGTATTTTCTGATTCATATACTTCAGGATGTAAAATATTTTTCTCAAATAAGAAAATAAAATAGCTTTATAGTCAAAGATCTCTACTATTGAGAATTGTAGTTACTAAGCAGTGAATGCAAAACCTCTGAGTAATAATATTTATACATAAAAAAACACAACTTAAGAGCAAGGCTTTTGAGGAAATAATATTATTGATTGAATTAAGGATTTCTCTTCTGACATCTTGTAATATATTGTATACGTGACCATGATTATATATTATTATTTTTTAATAATCATCTTTAAAAAACACTGTGATTTCCATTTATTGTTATACTAAGCCCTGCAAACCTCTCTTAATTTCTGCCAAGCCATATATTTGCACACCCATGCACACACTTACACACACTCTAGAGTGACTAAAGATGAACAGGAGGCTGCTGGGACAAAAAAAGAGACAATAGCCCCAGAAACTGCCTTAAAGTAACCCAGTAAAGCACAGATAGTGATAAGCAAGTCTTCTCTTTGTAGAATTGAATAGATTGGGGAAACATGGTGTCAACTATACACAAACAAGTGGTTGAACTCTTCTACTTCAGATTCCAAGCACTAGTTGTTCCTTCCTATTAAAGAGATGGCTTCTGATAATCGAGTAGGAGTTCCACCCACAGAGCTTCCTGTTCCTGATTGAAAGACACAATGGTCCAAGTGACTGCTCCCAGAAAACTTTACATCTGGTGAGTCCTAACTTAAAGTAGCCATCCCCAGTGATAGATAACTAGCATTCAGTTATTGTTTCTTTCCTTCCTTCATGCATGAATAGATGCAACAGTGAATGTTCCTAGAGGCATTCCAAATAACAACAAAACAACCCAAACCCTCAAAGCTCAACTAAAATGAGCCAATTGTTTAAATAATGCCTAAAAGAAAAACAAGTATAATTTACCAAACAGTCAGTGTTGTTCAAGTCCACTGTTGTTGCTGTTGCTATTTTAATATGTGTTTCCAGGTTTCTGGTACACACTTCAGTTATGTCTAATTACCATCATCTTGTTAACACAAAACAGTAACCACCTGTCAGAACCCCTCCCCTCCCCACTCATTTCTTTAAGTCAGTATTTCCCCATCTTTCATGTGTACCTGAATCACTCTGAGATACTAAAATGTTAAACTGCAAATTCTGAATCAGAGGTCCGGGATGGGGTTGGGCATTCCGAGTTGCCGATGATTACCAGGTGATGCCGATTGCTGGCATGCAGACAGCACTTTGAATAGCAAAAGGCTGCAGTGGGTTGTTCTAAGATTTAACATTATTAAGAAATGAACATTTTTCTCTTAAATTTCTCTAGGAATGGTATTATTCCAAGGTTCTAAATTAAGTTGAAAGCTAATTTCTGGGTAGTTAAACAGGTAGCTGTGTTCAAAAGGAAAATTTAGTTGAGTTATCGATGACAAGGAACAGGACAGAGGCAAGAGCCTGGAGCTTGACTTAGACTAATAAGCAGTCCTCCTACTTGTGAGTCAGCCAGCCTTAAATGATGGCTATGAAAATATGGCCGAGCACTGTCACTCTGACAGTATTGTCCTGTTCTGCTGCTTTACAGAGTACCAATGACTTCTCTACAGAATAGAGAGCAATGCAGCTTGCTTCTGCCCCCACTGAGGAGCTAGCAATGGCTTTGTAAAATAGCCTAAATGTGCTTTTGCTGCTGTCAGTCATAATAGAATTTCTTTTCAATAGAACAAATAGGTCAGTACCATTTAAAGGTAGGAACAGATATCAGCAGTTAAATAAAGACATAAATTTCTTTTTCTCTTATATGAGTAATCAACTAGGTCTCACTTTTAGGTGCTAGGTTACAGTATTATACCTTCTGGAGAAGATGAAAGAGGAAAAACTTACCTTTGCCTTTGTGTTTGGAGATGACAGAAAGGTTGTTTTATACATTAAGCCACATCAAAGCAATCCTATGCAGATTTCTACACTTTTGAGTTCACATTCGAAAGCCTATTCTCTTAGGACCAGGTATTAAAATATGTATACAATGAAAATAAGTAATAACATTTGTTGAACACATCCTATGTATCAGGTATGCTTATCAAGTAGCTTTTACTTCTTACATTAGTAATTCATTTAATCCTTGAGTGAAGGCTATGCAATTGTTATCACCCAATAAGATGCAGAAATTGAGGTTGAGAGAGGGAAACTGGGGTTGAGAGAGGTTAGATAACTTTTTCAGCAGTTGTAGAGCTGGTAAATGGCAGAACCCAAATTTGAAACCTAGCAGCCTGACTCTGGAAACTGGTTCCTATCAGCTAGACAACTAAAAATATATTTCTAGAGTTTAGGCTTGGGATCGTGAGTGAGTCATTTGACTTCGCTGGGCTTCAGGTGTCTCCTCTATAATATTAAAGTAAATAACATGATTGCTAAACCTATTTCTAATTCAAATATTGTATGATATAAATTTAGATCTTTAAAGAGTTTAGGCTCTCAAGATTCTTCCTCTCCATCTTATTCTCCAGTTAGAGTTCATCTTATTTCCCTATATTTTCCCATTAGATGTGTCAACTAACAAGTATTTATTGAATTCCCACTGAGTGCAAATGATGGTAGTCTCCTGGGAACATGACAGTAATATTGTAAGCAATCTGGGCTTCCTGAATCATCATTGTACTTGGCCACGGCATTATCTTCCATTTTTCCCTCATTAAACACATTCCCAAAGACAGCAATGAGAAATATTGGCTCAATTGTCTTCAAAATGAGACTTAACTCATGACTGGTTTATGTTATATTGAATATTGAAGCCAAGACCAAATTAGAACTATTTGTGTCCAATATTGTCCATTGTATTCAAACTGGAATCATTGCTACATACATTACTGACAAACTAATACTTTTTTCAATACTTAATGTTAAACAGAAGGAAACCATTATTTTCTAGTATCTGAGTATCCTAAAGGAGTTACCCATCCCCCCTGAAATCTTTCCATCGGGGGTCTGGCAGCAAGGTGTTTATCTCACCTGAATATCACTTAGTATCAATTCTGTGTTTGATGCTTTTTGTCTTGGTGTGCCCCCAAAATCTTTATAGCACCCTCAAAACACACATGAATGAAAACTTGCATTATCAAGATAGGTAAAACATTACAGAAGAAAAATGGTATTTTACTTTTCCAAATGACTTGAGTTTTAATAACTCAAATGGCATTATTATTCTTGAGGATAATTGAAGATGGAGGACTATATGGTTATAACTGATTACATGTTAATACAGAGTTTCTCAGTGAACCTTTTGAGCACTTAGTTTTTCATAATACCATGATCAAGTTCCTGCATTTTAGAATAGTCCTGTTTTTAGCAGATTGTACATTTCATGAAATCTTACTGCTATCTATTGAAGGAAGTTAATTGTCAGTAGCAAATAATCTATTACTTGGCACTTGACAGAAATGTTCCAGAAAAGGTTTTATAATTAATTTCTATTGGAGGTGATTACTTAGGAAAATAAAAAGGCTGGCCACAGGAAAAAAGTGAAAGATACATGGGTTTTCTTTCATGGATCCAATAACCACATTTTAGAATTTTCATAGTCTGTTTTTCTGCCAGTAATTTTTTTCTGCTGCCCTTTTATTAAGTGCCTAAAGTATTCCCACCCTTGCAACTCCAATAAAACCCATCATTCTATTGCATATTTAAGATCAAAGGCCATTTTTCCAAGAGCCCTCATTCAACTACATTTGTGAATAAAACAGATGTAATCTCTGTGGGATACAGTCTTCTAAAAAAGAGTTAAAATTTCTGTGTCAGAGTGGGAAGAGTTTCCCCCTTTGAAAGATTTTGAAACATCCATAGTTACTTCGGTCTTGGGCTATTTCAGTTCAATATGTACTCACTGATCATTTGTCTTTTTTTACGGCCCAAACTAGGCTCTAGGGATGGAAATATGACTAAGACATACCCAATACTTTCAAATATCTCACGGTGTACAAAACAATGTATGTACAAAATTATTTTAAGACAATGTGTTAGACGCCATCATAGAGTTATACAAGTCTAGGATCCTGTGGATGCACAGAGGGGTGGTTTCTACGGCATGGTGAAAGGCTAATGCTTGACATGACCCCTAAAGAGGCAGAGTAGAGAGCACCATGTATTGGCTGAAAATGAAGAAAATCTTCCAAAAAAAAAAAAGGAGGGCATAGGCATTGGCAGGTGTGCCTGAAAACAGCATGGAGTGTTTGGGGAACTACAGGTAGCTCGCTCTTGCAAGAACTTAAAGGACACAAGGAAGATTGTCAAGAGATGAGACAGAATTGTAAAAGCAAAGAGTAAAACAATGTTATTGAGTGTCCTCACTTGTGTAAAAAGAAGCTTCTCAATAAACATATAGTTTTTGTATATTCACTGACAATTTTTGGATGAATATACAAGAAATGAGTAATAATGTTTTTCTTGGAAGTGAACCCAATACTAGAAGTATGAGTTGGAGGGATACTTACAGTTTTTTTGTATGTTCTTTTGAATTGTTTGCTTAAAAAATCTTATACGTATTTTACACTTTCACTTTCAAAAAGCATACGCACAAATTCAAGTGAGCGCACATGTACACCCAGAGAGAGAGGGTGAGGGAGAGAGAAACAATGGTGTTGGAATCAGTATGCTGAGGAAATGAATCCTAATGCTGAAATGCAGAGAAGCTGCGAAAGATTTTAGCAGGTGCTGTGTCGTGCATTTCAGGTAGATCATTCTGGTAGCTGTGTGGGGGATGAATTATAGCAGGCTATGTCTGGGGATAGTGTTCCTAGTTAAGAAGCCAAGAGAGTGTCTCAGAGTCCAGATGAGAAATGATAAATGCTGAAAGCAGAACAGTATGCTATGCAGCCTTAGCAATGGAAAGGGGGGAAGATATGCAGAGGCAAATCAGGGCGATTTTGTGACTGGTTAGGTAACGGAGGTTAAAGAAGAAATGAATCTAGGATACCCTACGGGCTCCCATGTTGCATGAAGGGCACATGTGGCACCATCCGCCTGGGAAGGAAACAACAGGTAAAGCAGCACCAACCACCTTGTTCACCACTGGAGTGGAGGAACATGTTTCCAGCACTATAAAAATATCAGAGCACGTTGTATAGGTCCTTTTGGGAATGTTGAAGTAGAATATTACATGTTAGAATTATCCCGAAAAAGACTAGTTCCTTGGTGACTTTTATAGTTTTTTCACAAATAAGGGAAACTCTATAGGGAGAAATCCTCAGGCCCAAAAATGGGGTGGTTGAAGGGGGTTGGTTAGCGATATGGAGAAAGGGTGCTAGGCAAAGACAGAGAATAGGGTGCAGTCAATTTTGAACTCTAACAATATTGTTCTTTGTCTAGGAAGACCTAGACCCTGACAGGATTTGGACCATACTTTTCAAATTCCCCCAGAGAAGTGAGCTGCATACCCTGTTTAGTTGCCTTTATAAAACCACATATTATAGATGGAGAGAGTAGACATGGGGGGAACCCACTTACACAGCATCTGCTCTGTTCTCCACCATGTCTCTAAAATGATTCAGAGTCCTTCTGGAACATTGTGTTCCCATGCGAAACAGCGTGAAAGCAGTGTGATTTCTTGTAGAAATCGTATTTGGGGATGAAGTGAAACTGGGTATGACAGACAGCGCACGTGCGGCCAACAGCATGCCCTGAGAAGTGAAGCTTAGCTGCCAGGAAATTAAAAAGTGACTCCCATGAGCTTTGCAAGAGAACTGAAACATTTGAACGGCTGGGAGCGGGGTGATTTTAAACAAGAATTCAACAGAGCCCTGTCCCCTACAAATAAATAGTCTTCTGGGTAGAGGATAGCTATTTAAACAACAGCACATCCAGCAATTGTATTATTTTGGTTTGAGAAAGAATGCAGAGAAACAGATTTAAATACAAGAGAGTTCTTAGGTAGCTGTTAGCAATCAGCTAGTCAATCCCTTCCCAAACTGAAAAGCAGTAGAGGTTCAAGGCCCTTCCCGATACAACAGAAAAGTTAGAGGACAGATGTCTTGCTCCTGCTGCTGTGAGAATTAATCAGGCAAGTTGCTAGGAGTGAATCCTGCTTGAATGAGTGGGTTTATTTGGGATCCTTCCTGAAAGAGGGGGAATAGTTTTGATGAAAGCTAGGGTCCCTGCCTACTCTAACCCTCTGTGACTCATGAGGAGGTTTTTCTTTTTCTGATCTATTATTTTCAAGGCAATGATATACAATTCTGTAGTCAAGAGAAACAGTTTTGTGGTTTTCAAAGAGACAGTTCAATGACATTTATTTGAAATCCTGCCTGTGCCTGGAACATTCTGTCATGTCAGAGGCCATCATTTCTCCCTCCTACCACCTGCGATCCTCTCCCACCCAAATGCATCTAGAGCAACTTCAAAACCCACAGGAAGTCATCTTTCTTCTATGGAGCCGTTTTTGCAGCCACACTAGAGAGAATTCTGCTGGAGCATATGTATGGGGCATATAAAAAATCAAGACTCTGACAAGACAAAAGTCCCAATATAAGCAATGATCATTGTTTGGTATGTATAAGGTTTTTATTTATTAACCTTGTAACCTTGTCTTTTTCCCCCACACTATATAAGCTCCAGGAAGTTTAGGATTATATTTTTATGCTCTGTATGTAACTCCTTGCATATTGCAGGGACTTAATAACAATAACATTTATTAAGATTATAAAAGAATTGTCTAGTCATAAAAAAGAGTAATAATGGCATTTTAACTATTAATTCAGAAATTAATAGTTTCTCTGTCAGGTCAACCTTATTCCTTCATCTGCAATTTTTTTTATGTTGATAATGAATCATGACCTGTTTCCATAGAAACAACTTCACATGACATAGCTAATTTCACTTCATGACAAATATCAATGCGCATATATACGTGTGTATATATATGCTTCTTGACTTATGAGGGAAGGTATGTTCTGACAAACACGTCCTCAACTGAAAATATCATAAGTCAAAAATGACTTAATACACCTAACCTACCAAACATCATAGCTCAGCCTAGCCTACCTGACACATGTTCAGAGCGCTTACATTAGCCTTGAGGTTGGCAATTATGTTGAGTTTCATCCCAAGAGTAATTGCCTTCCTCTTCTCACCGGAAACAGAAGACACAGATGGGTATTTCATAGACATTATGGGATGCAAACATCACAACACACAGTATCTAAAAAATGGTGGCAACACAGTACACTATAGAGTAGGGGCTGTTTACCCTGTGACTGTACGGCTGGCTGGAACTGTGGCTTCCTGCCACTGCCCAGCACCAGGAGAGAGTATCACCTTGTATATCAGTAGCCTGGGAAAGATCAAAATTCAAAATCTGAAGGGCTGACTGAGTATTTCTACTGACTGTGTACCATTTTTGCACCATTATAAAGTAGGAAAATTGTAGGTCGAACCATGGTAGGTTGGAGACCTCTGCACATAAACATGCATGTACACACACACACAAAACAAACTTTTATCAGCCTTAGATAATGACTGCCTTTCATTTCCAAAATGCCGTCTCCATACTGGCACCTGGACTATCACTGTTTCCGGAAACACTTAAGAAATTATTAAAGAATAAATTGATTGATGACTAGAAACTGAATGGCATTTAAAAAGAAGGAAATAAAACATAAAAGGCAGTATGTGACAAGGGATTCTTCAGCCAATCTGGAGTAGTTCTGAAATAAGTTAGAATGACTTATTCTTAGATAGAATGAGATAAGTTAGATTTTAAAAGATGACCAAGGAACTTAATCAAATTTGAAAATATAGTCAAAAATACATCTAATCCAGAAATATATATATTAACATATATACACATAATATATATATCTTTCTATATCTATCTATTTATTTATATATCTAGTTATTTTTGCTTCTGATTGTGTCCTTGCAATTACATGGTATGTTTGTTTTCAAATGTCAACTTTTGTCTGAAACTCTTACATCCACACAGTAATTTGTCATAACTAGTAACTGTGTTAAACCAACATTATTACATTGTGATAAAAGATTCCACTGACATCACAGACCCTCTGCTCTGTTCCCCACTCTATCCCCAACACACACAAGTCAACACATCCCCCCAAAAAAACAACTGAGAAAATACAACAACTCAGTCGAGGCTGATGAAAAAAGAAAACGATTCACTATAAAGGTTAATAACTTTGGTTGATGAATACTTTGGCTTAATATGGTAAGAACCGATTTTTAGAAGTTTTGAAGTTCAGAATGAGAGGAGGACAGGATGAAAAACTTGGAGATTAGAACATATTCACAAAACTGGAAAACCATATCCAGTCCTTGGTGAGTTATTAGCATATATCGCCTATGTCTATGCGAACACCACTTTGGGGACACCCCACAAGCCCTGTTGTGCAGTTTGAAGGGGATTTCATAACCCGGTTCTCCAAATTTGTGGAAGGGAATGACTTTCAGAATACACAGCTGGCATCTGCCCTACTGTGTTCAAAATTGGTTCAAAATTGCTGTTTCAGATCATAAGCATATATTGATGAATTAGGTTTTTGCATAGTCACCATGCAGCTGATTCACATTTCAAATGATTTGCACTTCTGAGTCTGCAAAACAGGCAGAGATATGTGAACCCGAACTCAAACAAAGCAAATGCCATTATTCTTTTTCGATACTATTCAATCTCACTAAGAGGTTTGTTTTTGAGTCAAAATATGCAAATATTTTGGTAGTGTATATAGGGACCATCTGCATAAGGTGATTTCAGATTAAATGGGAAGCCCCCAGCTTGAAATGCCATCATCAGATCTCAGTAACTTCAGCTTTGATTCTGCTAAAATGCAAATACCCTGACAGAGGGGACGATAATGCTAGTTTTCAATTCCTGTATTTAAACCAGAGTGTGAATGAATGGCTGAATGAGAAAACAGGTTTGTTTAAGGGACAGAGATGAGAAAAGGCCATGAGGAGAAAGGGGAAACTGGAGTTATTTTATACTTTTGCCCAGAATCAGCAGTTTTCTGACTTCAGGACCTGATATGTCATAGCTAGAAAAAAATGGCTAAGGTGTGCTGAGACAGCATTGTTCACAGTCATCCTCTCTACACGAAAGGCATTTGGCGTGATTTGACAGTAATGCCCCATATTTTGTAGCTCAAGATGTGAAATCAACAAATTCACCTCCGTTCTCTAGATGTAGCATCCATGCTGACTGGGCAAGGTGACAATAACGACTTGTAGTTTCAAAAACTGGATGGATCTCATAGTTAAATTCAGTGTCCAGTGGGTAGCACCTGGGCAATTTTTTAAGTCCAGATACTCTCTATCTGGCAAATTTCATTTTGGTTTTTCCTATTAAGTATATTCCCCTTGAATGTGCTTCTGTCGAGCTATATTTGAAAGATTTTAAATCACTTTGAAATATCAAAATGATGTTGTATCCTAATTTATACTCTGAGATATAAATCTTATGACTTAAGCCCTTTAATTCCCAGTTCCATGAAAAATAGAAATAATTTCTGTTCTCCCTATTTCAGGGAGCTGTGAGAATCAAAAGAGATAAATCATATACAAATATGTTCTGTGTATGTTCTGTATAATCTTTACCATATAAATTTTAAGTGCTGGTATTTTTATTATTTTTCTATTATCTTCCAGGTTTTTAATGAATCTCTTCCTTTTTCATGCCAAAACATCAGAAGTAACATTCATATCATTCATAGTCAAATATAGTAATATTTTTGCATGGTATTTTCATTGTGCAGTTGAAATTCACATTACTTCTAATTGTGAAATTATTCTGTGAGATGACAAAAAATGAAAAGAACTTCCCCCACCTTGTCTCCTGATCATATTCTGTTGGTTCTCTGAGACCTCACAAACATAATGTTTCAATCCATTGTGGTCCTCCCAAAGCTCTCTAAATTTCATATTTTGCATTACTCCCTGGTATGTGGAAGAAATGGGGTACATGGTTTGCCATGAGGTTAGCCCAGGGATTAGAGCCCTGGAGTTGACTTAGTTATACAGTGTTAGTCATAACCCTTCCACTTACAGGATATGTTACCTTGGCATTAGTTAAGTCTGATCATGTAATCTATTGTCCAAATATGCACTTTTGATAGTAAATGGAAACACTATTAATATTACCTGCTACAAGAAGGGTAAACCAGCATAGTCTTGGGAAAGCCAGGATTTATGGTCATCCTTTGCCACTCAAAACTCAAATTTCTTCATCTTTAAAATGGGAATAAATGATGCTTTCATCTTAGGTCATTAAGACAAGGTGTTGCCTGACTTGAGGAAAATATTTCTCCTCCTCCTTCTTCATCTTTTCTCTCCTTCATCATCTTCTTATCCTTCTTCATTATCATCTTATTTATTGAGTACTTACTGTGTACCAAGAACTGTTATTAGTGCTTTATATGTAAATATTAATAATAGAATTAGGTGGAGTACTGAGGTAACCTAAAAGAATTTTTACAGTAAAGCTTGGATAATCAAACAAATAAAAACATCATGTATTAGCTCACCATTGCTCATCAATTGCTTTATAAGAACAAAGAAACTTGCTAGGAATTATGAGGGTTATTAAAAATTGTAGGATTTACTTTATTTGTTCAAGGAACAGGCAAGAATCTTACTGCGGAGGTAAGCTCTGGAAAGATAACTGTCTTCATGAGATCATAATTGATCAAAAACCATACTCATTCCATGGTATTATAGATAAGAGAATGCAGCTAAGCTGAGATGTGTAAGAGGAGAACAATGTAGGTAGGAAGATGAAGGATATTCCAAGCAGAGAAAATAATACCAAGAAGTTTGTTGAGGTAAGATTACCAAGCATATTCAGAAAGAGAAAGATTAATTAAGACCGTATGAATTTGAAGGTCTGGAAAATCCACTTAATCCATAATGACACATAATGAAGTGTGTAGAAAAGTTAAATAACTTTCCCAAAGTTACACAACTATTAAGTGATAGAGCTGTGACTTGCACCAAGGTAGATTGGCTTCAGAATGTATGTGTAGGAGTTAGGTCACTGAATCAGTTAGTGATTCACAAAATATCACAAAATATCATTATCTCTAATAACATTTAAAGAAAAAGGTTTCAAAGATTAGGAAATGTGGTTAATCCTTAGCAAAATGGGTCCTAAGATGAAATGCATTAGCAATTGGTATTATTTACCCCAGAGTTTAACTTTGTAAAGATTAAGTTACGGCTTGATTACCATTTTCAGGTTTATGAAAATGTTTCTTGCAGAAAAAAAAAGAAAATGTTTCATCCATTCACTGATTGAAATAACATTGGAAAGATTGTAGGCAAGGTATTACTTAAAGTGCTGTATTAGGTTCTTATTGGAAATAGGAAGAAAGAACAGATTTGATGCTCCTGAGAAAACTCTTGAAGAAAGAAACAAAGTTTAGGTTAGACTTAAGGAAGAACATCTTGACTATGATGACTGAGATGATACTGAAAGGAGCTACAAAGAAAACCTGGGAAGTGTCCATCCTTAGAACGCTTTAGAACAAGAAAAAATAACTATATCTGTCCTAGTTGGCTTACACAGCTCTCCCATCCAAAGGCAAAGGGCATGACAAGAAAGAACATTTCTCTTAGTCCCTTCCTGATTAAGGAATTTCACATTCTAAAATTTTTATTTGATATTTACAAACAACCCATTGTACGATCCCCAAATACGCACATTTTGATCACCTTTGCAGTGTATACCATTCAAGATTACAACCAGACCCTTGGAGGCTGTGGCAGGACATTTGGCTGGGCTGTCATTAATTCAGTTGCTCTTTCTAGAACAACTAATTTATTGACCTTACAGTGCACAGGACTTACACTTATATTTTAGAAAAAGTTGCATGTCACTCACTTCACAGTAGTTAATAAAGAAGAGATGCAGGAGACATTAAATTCTCAAAAGGCAAGGGTCTACTGTAATGAGATCTTCTTGAAGACTGTGTGTCTGGTAAGTGCCTTCCACAAAGGGCAGGCTAAGTTAAACATGTTGAGTTAAATTTATAATATAATGCATTCAGTTCAAGTCTGTGTATACTTCTGTATGTAGTCCAGGAAAAAAAAGAGACAACCCTCAACATAAAGAACAAAAGTAGTTATTATAATATAATGAATATATACTACATATTGGGTACCAGGATAAATACTTGCCATCAGTTTTTACAAAAGCCATAGAGAGATAGGAATATTTAATATCCCAATTTCACAAATAAAGAACTGAATCCAGGAAGGTTGATTTGTGTTGGAATTGTGTTGAGAGCTTAAGCCTGTTTAACCTCACAGCCAGATGTGTAACCTTCTTTTAAGCTCTGAGACCCAATTCCAATGTGTATGTGTGTGTGGGAGGGGTGTTCCTCACATGTACCAGCAGTTCTCAGAACTCAGAGAAATATTTTACTAACTAGATTATTGGTTTATTGTAAAAGGAAATAACTCAGGAGCAGCAACAGGGAAGAGATACACAGGATAAGAAGGGGTGCAGAGCTTGCAGGCCCCTCCAGAAGCTTCACTCTCCCAGCATCTCCATGTGTTTACCAACCCAGAATCTCTCCAAACCCCGCCCCTTTGGGTTTTATGCAGACTTCATTACATAGGCATGATTGATTATATCATTGGCCATTGGTGATTGAACTTCATATTCATCTTCAGATCCTCTTTCTTCCCTTGAGGTCACAGAATCGGACTGAAAATTCTAATCCTCTAATCCTGTGGTTGGCTACCTTGGCAACCAACCCCTATCTTTAGGTGCTTCCCCAAATCACCTCATTAACATAACAAAAGACAACTTTACCACTCTGTTCACTTAAGAAATTCCAAGAGTGTTAGGATCTCTGTACTAGAGAAGGGGAGAGATGGAGGGGTTAGGGTTAGGCTAAATATATATTTCTTATCGCAAATCACAATATCATGCCCACTTTCTCATTTTAGCCAAGGTTTTTTTTTTCCATTTTAGAGTTAACTCTGAATTCTGTTATTAAGAAGAACAGATCTTTTATTTCTCTAAGTGAAGGGTAGGCAGAATCTCTCCCAATTGACTGAGTTTTGAATTTCAGGCCTCAAACAAGCATTAGCATGGGGAATAGATGGTGTTCTCGCACCGGTTCAGCTGGATTACTTTCCTGGAAGAGCCTTGCCATCTTCATAATCAGAGGTGAGAGAGAGAGAGACTGACTTTCACCAGAGGAGAGGGTTGTTTGGAGGCAGTCCAGGTTCTTGGTTCTCCCTCCATAAAACAGGCAAGGTAACATTTTTCCTGTCAGGTTTGTTTTCAGGGGTGATTTGTTTGTTTAAGTCCAAGATGAACTCAGAAAACCTAAAATCTGTTATTTTTCAGTCCACAAGATTTCCTGCTGGTGGAAAGAAAGAACTGTGCCCCAGTCTGAGATCCTCTGATGGGGGGCACTGCAGGCTCCAGCAACAGGAGGGGAGGAGCGTGACAACTCTTTCTTGGTGGGGAGAGGGGAAGCCAATTAGACAACCCATTTCAGGGTAGAGAAGATAGAAAGGGCTCAGGTATATTTAGTTCTTTTTATTTTTCCCACTGAACACTGAGAGAGAAATCAAACAGGAATATGTAAAGGTCAGATCATTTCATCACTGTCCTTTCAGAACTGAGAAATTACATTATGAAATGCAGATGGCATCTCAAGGTTAAAATAGCAAGTTATTATTACCACATAGATTACAGGAGGTATTTTTCAAATCTCTGCCACACAGAAGAATATGTATTAAAAAATTTAAAAACCTCTGTTTCTTTGGCTTGATTTAAATATGGCAATCACTTAGGTTGCTTCTACAGAAATAAAAACCAAAAGGATTTGCTGCAGAACAACAGTATGTTTATAAAGAAGGAGACATTCATGGAGCACAGTTTAGGGAAAAACAACTTGCTTGAAATAAACTGTTGTTTCTCTATTTCAGAAATGCAGACTTAGGCTATTCAAGAGACCTCTAAATTGTACTTAAGCCATTACAGACTTTCACCTTTACTTTTTTTTTTTTTTTGGTCTTAAATAAAGCATAGTACTGCTACTCACCAATACAGACCTTGCTGTATTTGTTCATCCCTTACAGCTAAACAATAATATGTGCTCTTATGTCTCAGTGGGAGATTGGCAAGGACAGGCTTAACTATACATGTGCATTCACTGCAGGTTGCTGTCCCACACAAGTTCAGGTACACAAGGGTCAGGTCAAGTCAGAATTTTACTACCCACTGTTGCAGGATATTGCTAACTTCCTGGGGGTGGGGTGGGGTGGGTGCAGCACAAACTGGAATTCAGGAAAAGTTATAATTTTAGGCATAATGTCATATGAATTTTACTGAAGTATGAAAATATATCATTTCAGAATGACTTTCATAACTATAATCATTAGGCTAGTATATTATTTTGTAAGTTCTAAACCCTTTTACCTACCTGATTTTATTGGAGAGTTACTAGAAAAGAAAAACCAATGTCAGCCAGTGTATATACATGTGATATATATATATATAATGATATATATAGTTATATATATCATTACATATATCACTAGATATAACTATACATATAATTACATATATATATATATATTGTGTTTTTTAGTTAGTTAGTTAGTTAGAAGTTCCCAAGAAGATTTTTTTGCATTTGTGGAAATTCCAGATACAAAGGGAAAAATAAAGGCCAATTGGAAACAGTTCAGGGAAGCAGAGAATAACTTTGATGAATAAGAGTTTATAGATACCTGCTTATTATCTTTGTTGGACAGCTGCTTTGCAGATGGCTTTCTATAAGTAGACATTCAGTACCGAAAGAAAGATTATTTTCCCCCAAATTGTCTCCTCTGCATTCAGAAGCAAATTAACAACCAATGTTCAACACCATCTCCTGACTCTTCACATTCTCTTCTCCTCACTTTAGATAAATGAAAGAAAAACAATCACAAACTCTATTTCAATATCATTGATAGGTCTTCCCTCTTCTGTCTTTCCATCCCTTACATCCTCTTTCTCCCTATGTTTCCTTGATTTAGTAGCCAATGAAGACTCACTGGCTACCATCTGTTCAGGAAAAGCAGCTTGGTGGTAAACAGATAGGTTGGTGCTTGGCCCACCCTGGGTTCTGGCTCTTTGTGAGTACTCTCTGCTAATTTCCTTGTCTCTGAGTGTTGGGGTAGGAAACGTAAATGTCGTTCAAATTCACAGAGCCTGCTTCTGTTTCCTCAAGCAGCAGGGAGTAGTTATGTCGGTAGGAAAATACATCTTTGGGGTGGCCCTTCCACTTGCTGAGAATAGCAGGGAGGAAGAAAGACATGATTTCCAAGGCTCTACCAGTTATTCAGTGGTGCTGAAAGCAAGACCCAGGAAAAGTGGAGTGGCCCTTTGTTTCAGGGACATGTTAATGAGCTTTTGGCAATACCTACAGAGTTGAGAAGGGAAAATTCTCTGACCAATCTTGCAGGTAAGCTGAGGCTGGAATAGAGAATAGAGGGCCAGCATAAAGAAGAAGAGCGGAGGCAGAAAAAACTGGGAAACTGGACAAGAACTTGCAGTTCTCAGCAAATAAGGCCTAGTGTTGGGGTGGCTGAAAGAATTTAAAACAGGGATTTTGTGATTTGATATGTTTTGTTTCATTGCTAAGAAATAAGGCATCACTGATTCTCTGCCTTTTCAAAAAGTCTGTCATTTGTTCAATTGCTTGATTGAAGTGTTTATGAGGTGCTGAGATCCACACCTGGGTCAACATGAAGTGTATGGAAGAAAATAGTCATGTACTTAGGACCAGAATGATAATAAAGGTTTAGAAGAAAGAAGAATTGGAGCCAGAGGTGACCGTGAAAAATGATCTGGGCATGCACAAAAATTCCAGGGAAAACATGGGACTTACAATAGTACATGATAAAGGGCTTGGGTTAATTGATTTCAGTCTCAAAGGATGCCAACTGACATATGGTTATGGAGAACATTATTAATAGCACCATATGGGAAGCAGAAAATCCAGTGCCTAGTAGGTGCTAAATAAACCCAGAACCCCTTCTTTTCATAGAAATAATATGGAGACAATGCCACTATGGGAAATATGGGAAGACTTGAATTGAGGGCACGGAAAGATAATCCATGGCCCTATGGCATAATCATTGTTTTTTTTTTTTTCCCTTCATTTCCTACCAGACCTCCCACAGAGGCCTAAAACCTCATGCATGAATATAAATATGTATATTCAGATATGGGGCTGTAGAGGTAGGGAGAGGGGCAATCTGGCAATTCAGTTCCTGTAGTACTTCCACAATTACTTCAAAGCATAGGGACCACCAATTTAAAGTTGTTTTGCATACAGACTCAGAAGCACAGAGCTACCATAGCCACAAAGTTCCTTAAGGCCTAGTTTGTGCTGTGGCCTTTTAAATACCAGTGGTGTTGAAGTCCCAAAATAACAAAGCAATGCTTCAAACTCAGAGACACACACCCTGTTCCTGGCCTCTTGCTGGCTCTGCTGATCCTTCTGTTTGTGTCCTGTGCCTTCTAACTTTCTGTTCGGTCCTCTCATTTTCCTCCCTGACTTCATCTTAGCATTATAAATCTTTCTGTCAATGTATATATCCCTCTGTGGATTAGCTTCCAGAGCATTCAGTGGACTTAAACATCATAGGTTTAAACCAGCTATCCTGATGGAAGCATGTAGCAGCTGCCCTGTGCCACCTTTGTTCCTGAGCCTCAAAGACCCTGGCTGGGCATACTCCCTTTGGCAAACTATTTAGAATCAAACAAGATAGTCCATAAAAAGATAAGCATTTTGACAGAAAGATTCATAATGTGAAAATGAATCCAGAGAGGTAAATGAGAGAACCAGACAGAACAACTGCATTTGTGAAATAAACAGAGAAGGCAAAAGAAGGGGAGGAGGGATCACAAAGAGAGAGAATGAGTGTGCAAGCCAGTCTGCTGGGCTGCACTAGGGTGAATTCAGTGGGTACAGTTAATTCTGGTGGAAATTGGAGAAAAAATCAAATATAAAGGAAAAAAAGGAAGAGTAGGTAGGTTGGACTCCCCTGAAAGTCTGAGATTGAAATTTCTGTTTATCAAGTTATATTGGAGAATGTTCTCAGGAACAGCTCCTGTGGGGGAGTGAGGGGAGCAGCATTAGTCAAAGGGAGAAGGGAAACCCTTGGTAAATTTGAGTCAAGATTTAGTTATTAAAAATGTGTAACTAACCCTAAGGGGAATTCTGGGTCTAAAGCGATCCTACAGAATTATTTGGAATTGAGGCACGCGGCCCAGGTCTTTATACTCCACCCCCCACCCATTCACTTCAGTATCAACCAGCCAGCCGTATGATGTAGGCTGTCCCTGAGAAGCAGCTGGGACCCTGACCAGAGAGAACGTGTCAGCTAGGGCAATGTGGGACAGAGACTCCACTGAGAATTATTAGCCACCATGCCAACAGCTGGAGGAACGAGTGTTTCAGTCCGGCAATGGGTGTGAGATCTGGGCTGAGCATCGCAGCATCTCTCTCACACCCCTTGAGTCACAACTCAGGTGAAAATGATGTTGACCTGAGGTGAATTTCTCTCACAAACTCTGGAATTTAGTCTTGTACTATTCACTGATCATTTGTGTGCATTCGTCTTGTCTCTTAGCTAAATCTAAACTTTTTTAGTTATCTACATTCCCTTAATCATTCCTTTAGCAGAGTAATTGTCCAAATCACAAATAGATAGAAAAGCAGACTCATTGTCTGTGGCAATATAATACTGAAATAATAAAAACTCTCATATTTTGAGAAGACAAAGAAGACTCCATAGAAATGTCTCCTGAGTAAACTGGCTCTGTAACAGTTAGAGGCAGCGCTCTATCTTCAAAATCGGAAAGAGAAGGTAAGGGATGGCAGGAGAATATAGGTGAGAAAGTGAGAATCTACTTGCTTCCGTGGAAAAAACCCTTGGCTGGAACCTGAAGACCAGCTTCTGTTTCTTGCTCTCTGTTGCTTACCATGTGATCTTGAAAAAAATCATTTGAACTCTGTGAGAAAGACTTTTTTCTTCATGTAGTGATGAGACATAATGCTGTCAGCTTTACCTTCCTGAACAGCAGTGGGTGTGGGATGGAAGAGCTTGATAAGGATCAATGGAAAATGCCTGCTGGATATGTTTGCAGTCTAAAAACTAGTTCAAGAATAGTTTTATTATACATTTATGAAAGAAATTTCTAAAGATTTTAATTTCACAAATTATATTGTATAAAGAAATAAAAAGATGGTTTTTGAAAATAAGTAACCATAATAGAGGAAATATACTCATTTATAATGGTAGACCCTGAATTGTTACATTGACTTCCAGATTCTTCATTTTTTTAAAAATTGAGGGCTAGGGTAATTAAAATGATCTCTCATGTATGTCTGGTTTCTGAACTTCATCAATATGCATCTTTTAAACCAGCATTTTCATTAACCAAAGGAAATAAGATACTGACATTTCTTGTATCTGTTAAATGAAGTGATTTAATTGTTTGTGGAAAGGTAGATACTATAGATGTATATGTAGTGTAGAATCTGGAGCAGAGATGGTTTGGATGAATTTCAAAATGTTTAGGGAAGGAAGGTTAACCTCAAATAATTTCAGACTGCCAAACTTAATTATGGGTTGGAATGAAATGTTCTCCATTAATGCAGTTATCCATTTCGTTGAGATTGAAGGAGCTCAGGAGTGGGCTTTTTAATTGCCTGTTTTGGTGTAGAAAGCACTAAAGTGGTTACCAAGCAGACACCATTTACATAGGTATGCACTTCGTCTAAATGTTGTTCCCAATGCTAATTACATTCCCTAAATGGAATGACTTATTTGTCTTTTTTCTTCCTGATCTTAACTTAAGCAAGGTCCCCCCATGGCAGGTATAGAGATGCTGCACAAAAGGTGAGATGTCTCAGGATGCAGAGCTGAACACCCCAACAGACAGTGTTTGCCAGCTGGGAAAGTTGCCAGCCATGGACCATGAGACCTGGAGTCTGAATTATCTTTTCACGCCTCCTTCCTCTTACCTAAGCTTGCCCTTTAGAGCCCCATATGGGCACCTGGTGTTTTCTTATTTTTGACACCTATTACTTTATTAAAGAAAAAATAAAAAGCCTGCCTTTAATGTTAGATATGAAGCCTATTTATAACCATATTCAGTGCACTGAGAAGGCTTAATCTGAGTCTGTTTAGGGGCATTTTGCTCCTACAAAATGCAAAGGCTTAAGGCTAAGAGCAGGTTTTTAATGGTGAAATTTCTAGCATTGGTGAGTCCTAGGCCAAGGTATTCAATCATCCATGAACATGTATGAAGTACATTCCACACGGACGGCATCTATGATGCTCTATTGGTATATCTAGATTCTAACTCTTATTCTATCCATGACCCAGTCTGGGAAACAATAGTGTCATCCTTTTTATTCAACTTGATTTCCACCCTGAATCCTTATTAAAAATTGAGCTTAAATTGATTAGACACAAAGCCATAGAAACATAGAAAGAACCATTCTCTCAGCAATCTTTAAATGTCTCCTTTTCCTTTGGTGAGGAAAATTCAAAATCAATTATTTTCATTGTGTTTTGGGGGGAAGCTGCCCTCTCTAACTCAGTTCGGAAAGCATTTCTTCAAAATCAGTGTTTTTGCTTCACTTGAGTTTACCTGGACTAATAGATACTGGATTCACAGCCTTTCATACCTGGGTTTGTATGAGGTTTCTATAGGCCCGAACATCTCAGGGGATTGTGTGAGGCAGGTAGGGTTTCTAGTCCCACATAAAGATGTGCTAGCCAATCCTTTTTCTTTTTACTTTTATCATCCAAGTCAAATATGAACAAAGAGGAAAACCAGAGGAACACATATCAAAATGAACAAATTAGTTGGGGTAAATTCCCCAGAAAATTACAGCCTGGGTATAAATTGGTAGAAAAGAAGATTGCTGCTGGAATTAATTCACAGAAGGACTGAAAGGAAAGAAAAGGATCTGAACGGACATCCTGATACGGTGTTTGCCACACTGTGCTGGCTGAAATGAGCAGGAGAAAGGAGAACAGGGGAGAGGGGGGGAGACTGAGAAATGGCTTGTAGAACCATGAGGCGTGGTCCACAATATAGTTCTTTGTTCTGCTTTTGCATCACCAGTCACAATAAAGGACAGGCAAAATGGATTCAAAGCCCAGATCTTTCTCATGGTACCCTGAATTGAGTCTTTAATCTGATAAAAAAAGGAGGTGATTAATGATTCCAGCACACATATTTTTCTGTTAAATAGCAGACATTGCTACTTTTTTAATATCATGTGATCCACTGAATTGTTATTAAGAAGATAATTATTAGTGTTTTAAAAGAATTTCTTCAGAGTGTTGAGATTAGATGCAAAAAAAAAAAGAGAATTAAATGTGAAAATCTCACACAAATTTAGAAACCATTAGAAAAGAACCTGGAGAACACAATTCTAGAACATTTAATGCTTACACTAAAGATGAATATCTTGACAAAGTAAAACAACTGGAATTTTTTTCTGAGAAGGTAGGTTATACGATGCACATCCAGTACAACTGAAGCCCAATGAATAATACGCTTATGTAATCTGTCACATTCTCACACACCCACCCTGGCTAACTACATCGTAATGAACTTTCCAGAATCAATCCACATTTTCTCCTCATTGCTTAAATGAGTTGCAAGTCTGAGACATCTCCTGAGAGGAGTATGTTTACTTTGTGCAAATATGAACAGCGATTTGGCAATGGTCTAACTCAGCCAAGTACAGTCATCAACGTGGAATAATCACAGCCTCTAAGCTATGCATGAATTTTTTTTTACACAAGTATGCCACCTAACGGAGATTTTTACAGAATAGCAAGGACAGAATTGGGATTAAGTAGTCTCCTGATAGGGAATGACTTTAGCTAAGATGGGAAAGTGACAAAATAGTGATAAAGGGCCAAATTCTGAGCTGGAGCCTAGGTCTGGAGACCACACAATGCATGGCACAGAGGTCCCATGAAAATGCACAATAGCAAAAACCTCCACTTGAGAAAGCTGCACAGAGCTGTAGTCGTGACAGGCAGGTGATTCATTCAGTATGTGACTTTATATGGCCTGTGAGGTTAAAGAAGGCCAAGCATTCATGAGATGCTGATAATACCTAGAATTTCTATTTAGAGAAGATAGCATTCATTTCTGTGCAGAATGTTCCATCATCACTCAAGAAACTCTTATTAATCACTGACCTGTATAGAGAGGCAGGTCACTGAACAAATAAGCAAATAGAACCTATTGGGGAAAAGTCTATATGGTTTCTATAAGTAGAAATCATGCTTGACTAAACAACCTGAATCCTCTCAGGCATAAACAGGTTTTTTATAAAATAAACAAATGTCTTGTAGACAAGGGACACCACTGTAAGTAATTTAATTAGACACGGAGAAAGCCTTTGACAAAGTAGACCTCAGGAGATATGTCACCAGAGGGACATTCAAAATACTGCATATTCATGCATTCACATTGCGATTATGTGTTCCTGTATCCAGCAGGGGTTGCATTGCCCAGCAGTTTTTGAATCGTGCCCTTGGACTTTCACAGATGAACCCCAAGGATCACAGTGGCCGAGGGAGGTGATAAGGGACCTCAGTTCAACAAGGCATTTCCATATTTATTTTACATGTTGCTGTTCCTCATAAGGTTTCATTCGAGTGGCTTGAAAACAACTCTATTAGATTGCCTTTGAGATACCTTCTACTTTTACGAAGATCTGAAATTGCCATTCTGGTCTACCCCAGTGCATCTAACGTTTTATTCACTAAAGAACTTGAGTAATCTTTTCAAACAGAAAACAATTTAAAGCAGGAAAAAGTCATGATGATAAGTGACACATTTTCTAGTTAGAAAATAAATAAAATGCAAGGGCCCGCTAAAAAGCAATGGTGAGGTCCCACTTATTAAATGATTAATTAATTAATTAACACATAGTTCATGAGAAGATTGCAAAATCTAGCTTTGTAACCAAGTCTAGTATATCTAGGGGAGAATATCCATTTATTTGGTGCAAATATTACTTTAATATTGATGCTAAGCAAAATTGAGGAGGGGTGCTATGAACTAATTCAGTCTTAGAGTGAGTTCTCTACAGTAGAGGAGATTTAAGACTACTCCATATAGGAGTCATTTCCCAGTTTTACTCACCTATGAGGGGTGAGGAAGCATTCTTGCTTTGTTCTATGTGGCATCCGGTGGAAAGACAAAGTCTTTTGACTTCTCTCTTTCCTATGACAAGTTCCTAGATGTTATTTCTATTAATGTAGTTTCCTAGTGTCTGAGGAATAATGAATATCTTTGACCTAAAGGCTTTTTAATAACAGAGGCTTTGTGTAGTTCTGAAAATATTTTCCTAGTATAACATAAAAACCTAAGGGAAAAAAATAAGAAATTTCATGCTACATAAAACTTGTCACACATCGAGGCCAGTGTTCGGTCTCTGGTAGTCAAAGATGAGTTGTGGAAGGGCACCTCCTCCCTCCAAAATACACATTTTAGAGATTGCATCCAACTTTATGACTCTAACAGTAACCCGTGTGCTGATGCCATCCAGATACAGAGCTCTGTCCCTGACCCTTTCTGCACACTTTTAGTCCCTATTCAATCCCCTGCTAGTCACTTCTTATTGTGAACATGAGCAATTCCCCAACAAACACCATATTCCAAAACTGAATTTATAACCTTTTTCTCCCAAATCAACATTTCTAGTAGTCTAAATTTCTGTTCATGGAACAACACAAGCACCGATATATGGAATCATCTTTGATGACTTGTGTTCTTACTACTGTCTCACACTGTCTCCAAATAAATGTACTTGAATGACAAATCTCTGGTGTCAGCCCCTTGGGGAGTTTACAATCTCTTTCATGCTTTATAATTCATAGATTTTTGTCAGAACAGACTTCAAGGAATAAATATGACCTTCAATGGTGAACTTTCTAACATATATCCTACATAGGTGACAATCTGTAAGCCATATGCAATATCATGTAGAAAGTAATGGAACTGGAACATAAATACAGGCCTGCCAGGCTCTGAGAGTAAGATCTTCTCAAGGTCACCATCACATGCTGAATCTCAGAGCAAGTGAACAGTTGTACTGCCATCATAAGTCAGGGGAAACACAGGAATATCTCAGCTTTGCCTTATAACTGCAGATTGAAGGTAGCCCTTTGAAGATTTCTGCATTTGGTGAGAATCATTTGTTCTTCTCCCAGTAGAATTAACTTCTGTATGTCATTTTGGTTATAATAAATACAAGCAATGAATTATAAAGAGAATTGGCAGTTCTGTAGAAAGTGTATCAGGAATTTTCTTCTTTTGACCTAATATGTAGTTTAAAAACCCAATATGGTTTCTCCTGAAGCCAGCAGCATGCTTGGTACCAAGCAGAGTTTCCCGCTGTAATGTCATCTCTGCAGGGGGCAGGCCAGCAGGCTAATCTTGCTGGATTCAGCAGCTTCGTTGAATTTCCAGTACGGAAATGGCCTTAGAACTGGGGTGTCAAACTGATTTTCACTGGGGCCACATCAGCCTCGTGGTTGCCTTCAAAGGGCTAAAATTATTTTAGGACCGTATAAATGTAACTACTCCTTAACTGTTAAAGAGTTGAAATTATATTCCACCCTTTGAAAGCAACTGCAAGGCTGATGTGGCCCCCCGTGAAAATGAATTTGACACCCCTGCTGTAGAATGAGTCATGTAAGCCACATGAGAAAGATGACACTTTGACATGAATGTAGAGTGCTGACCCTCACCATCTCTCCATTTGTTCTCCCTTACATTATTCGTAGTTGGTTGGATAAATTGTGTCATTATTCATATTAAGCACTTTTTTGTTAAGCGTCCGATTCCAGGATTTTATGATTTCCATTGAAAAATCAATGCCCCATGGTGAATCTACAGTAAACATATTTAATCTTCTATCCTATCATTATGAAACACAGTATTACTAAAAAATAGCTATCAAATTCATTTGTTTAAAAATATTTTGCTAGGAATATAATAATGCTCCATATGCTCCTACTTTTCAAAAGATTTTGACATGTGATTTGAATTTCCCTTCAGGTTGGAAGTCTGTACATCTGTAATTGAACTGTCAACTCTTCCGGAGCAAAACTCAATTCTTAAAAAAAAAAAAAAAAATGAATGACTTTTCCCTTATTTTTTTTTTTACCCAGCCATTCATTCTAAGGAAGCTAACAAAGGTGAACTACAGGTATCATGGTTTCTTCCCTTGAATTATTTGTCTCCTCTACAAAAATAATTCAGATAAAAGTTTGAGGAGTCAAAATAAAGAGCAGGCAAAATAAAGACTTGACTAAAACTGTTATTTTTGGTTTGTTCGACTCCGGACAGTACGGAAAAATGGAACAAGCTGAGACACTGAGGCACTGGGCTTCTTTAATCTGACTCTGACTAAGAAAATAACCTGTTTTCCTGCTACTAACTGAGTGGATTATCTGCACTTATCCAAATAGTGTCCTGAAAACTGAACTAAAAAATAAGTCATGTTAGTGAGCAAGGCAAAGCCCAAAATGCTTTTGCTTTATGCAAAAGCTACAGAGAAAGCATTTAAGTCAGTGCAGGAAAATGTCTCATCTTCAAAGTAATTACTCTGGGGAGGTTGTCTTAGAATCTAATGTATGAACCAATGGTTTCTCCCCCAGATTCTCATCACTGTGTGACTACCTTGTAAGTGTTTTCTTTTGATTCATTTGGTAGCGCGTGCTGTTTTTCCTCAGGTGAATTTGACACGTGAGCCTTGTTTCAGTTTAGCCTTCTCGACTCTCACGTGGTAATATCCATCCTTATTTCCATTTCCACGTTGAATTCTGCATTCTGTAACAGTGATAGATATGATGCTGCCAAGGTACATCAGACTCATATTTATCTTCTCCTGGGAGACCTATTGAATTATTTAGTATCATGAGGTCTTTTCATTTTTGCTGTCTTACCTACCTACCTACCCTATTGGGTCCTGCAGTCCTGGTGAGGCCACTTCCAATCTGATGTGACACAGCCGATAGCATTTGAACTGCATCATTAAAGGGGCACTTGTAAGCCATTTATACCAGATTCCACTAAGAATAGAGGAAAACCAGACAGGGTCATTTCCTCAGAAGGATTTTTTTCAGTCCTGAGCTATTCCCATTAGATTTCCCATGACTCCTTCAGGTCAAATTTGAAGCTATGTCTTTTTTGACAAGCCAGAGAATAATTTATTGTTTGGATTTCTGCTGACATATGGAAAGCTGTTTCAACCAGAAAAACACTAAGCTGTTCACTGGATAATTCAGCCCCCCTAAAATGTTGTTTGATGGTATATATATTTTAAATGCCAATTTGTGAAAACTCAGTAAATCAGATAAGGAATTTTATTTTAAATTAGTTATGTGACAGGGCTTAAGTTGAATATTTAAGTATATTCTAGGAAGATATAAAATTTTACTTTCATTCTTCAAAAGAGGAATTTTTTAACTCTATCTGTAACATTTAGGAGATTTCTTATTACCTTTCTAATTCTCTTAGAAATCTTGTAAAGGAAAAAAACTCAAAGTCAGGAGACTCAGTAATCCCATGAGTCTCTCAAGTCCTTTCTGTCTTGGTTTCCTCACCTACTAGAGGTCTTACCCAGTTGATGTCTTCAAATACTAAAAGTAATACACTGATAACTGAAATTTATGTAACCAATATCTGTGATGGGATATGTGGAAAACATCATGCACATTTGAATAAGGTGACAAACACCCTAATATCATTTGTGTTAGCTAACTGCCCCCTCTACCTTGCAGAGTGAATGTAAGCGTATACCTGGATTGCTACACTGGGACGCCAGCAAAAGCTTAAATAAAAAGTGACTGCAAACCACACAAACCCACTATCACCAGGTGAAATGTGTTTTTTTTATGACCCCATCAATGCCATTGGCCACCCCAATACGACCTGCTAGGAAGGAGGGAGGTGCAATGGAAATAGAAGTAGGAGGGGAAAGAGGCAGCAACCATAATCAATGGTTCAAATTCCTTATTGTACAAATTTTATTAAAAAAATAGGTGACCCTGTGAACACAAGGCAAGGAAGGACCCCAGGGCCTTGGCAGGAATCTGATCAAATGAGGGACCTGAGTGAGGGACAAATGCCATATGATCTCACCTTTAAGTGGAACCTAACCAACAGAACAAACAAGCAAGCAAAACATAACCAGAGACATTGAAATTAAGAACAATCTGACAGTGACTAGAGGGGAGGTGGGAGAGGATAATGCGGGGGAGGAAGAAAGGGTTTTCAGGAACAACTATAAAGGACACATGGACAAAACCAAGAGGGGTTAGAAACAGGGGAGGGAGGTGGGGAGGGCTGGGGTGGGGGTAGTGGTAGGAGTAAATGCAGACAACTGCACTTGAACAACAATAGAATAATTTAAAAAAATAATAATGTTCATGGGAAGAAAAATAAATCAGGGACCTGAAAGTTTCAGTTTTATTGGCATAAAGACACGTCTGCCTCTGGCCTGTGCATTTGCTTTTTCTCTTCCTGAATTGTTAGGCCACCCACTTGGTTCTTTACTTCAATAATATCCCTTCTTCCATGAGGCCTTTTTTTGTATATCCTAATTAAAGCAGCACATGCTGTCAACTCTTCCCTTCCTCTACCTTGTGTTCATAGCATTTATCAACCTAATATTACATTATCTATAATTTATATTGTAATGTTAATAAGCAAATAAAGTTGTTTATTTACTTGTTGTTTCCTTCCCCTGCTAGAAGGGCAGTGCATTGTCTTTACTAGGACATTGTTTTGCTCAGTGATGCATCCCCAGAGTCTAGAAAAGTTTTTGATATATAGTAGGTGTTCAATAAATACTGAATACATTAATGAATGCATTATCTCTCCAATATTTGTGAAAGCCAATGGGATTAAGGCATTTGAACACAGTGTGAGGACAGCAAGCTCTCATTGTTATAAAGACATTGGTGATTTGGTTCTGGCATCTCTAGAAGCCTGCTTCTTCACAGAAAGGATATTTAATTGGGAAATACACAGGAAAGATTTTGGCAGAGCGAGGAGAGATTTGGCTGGGTTTTAATTAAGAATTTGTTAAAATTGGCTTGTACTCTGTGAAGTGATTTGAGTGCCGTTCCCATGGTTTTACCTCACCACTGGGAAAAAGCGGTGACATTTGAAATGGCAGTAGATGTTGGAAAGACAAATGGCATATCAAAGCCCACACACCAGTGTGCCGTGCTGACTAAAACCAATAACAACCCTCTTAATAAAAACAATGTTTCATCCTGCACGTAATAAAGGTTGTTTCCCTGAAACCCACATGCACATTGTCTCTTTCAGACAGACATGTGATATTTTTCCCCTTTAGCAAAATTTCTCCATTCTCCCAGGATAGCTATGCAATTTCTCCATTCTCCCAGGATAGCTAGGCAGCTCACTGCTCGCAATGATAGCTCCATTCACAAACTGACATCATAAAAACATGAAGGAAGATAAAGAAAGTGCCGTGCAGAGAACTGTAAGACAAGAGAAAAATAAACCCTTTGAATACTTCAGAATAGAATCTTAAAAAGTAGTGAACAGCAATGTCTTGAAATGCCCCTGCTTGCTGATCTTCTTGATATAACAGCATCAAATTATTGGATGCCACGAAGGCTTGCCAATCTTTGGATTAGCCAAACACAGTGAATAATGCCTGCAAACTGAACAACTAATGGCTGTTCCACTTTTGAATATGTAGGTTAGAAAATGAAGGATGAAAGGGTGGCTCCTATCCAAAATATGTAAAAGAATTGAAACCATTGATGAACTTTGGGATCAAAGAGCTTCTTAATCCTGGAAAAACTAGGTTAACCTTAATAAAAGTTGATGCTGAAAGGCAGAATATGTTTATTTAATTACTGAAAAAAAATTCAGTGGGGCACTCCACTAAATTTAGACAATAGATTCCAAATGTTGTGTTATGTGTCTCTCCCGTGTCTCAGAGAATGTAGGGTATGTTAAGAGGTTGAGACTTACAACTCATCCAAGTGTCTTCTGTTTTGAGTTAACCAACTTAATCAATGAGCTGTAAGATGTATGAATCAGCTGTCAAGGCCTTGAAAGCAGTGGCTCAGGTGCCCTGAAGGAAGAAGCCCTGGGTTCAGGAAGGTGAAACAATTAACGGGGAGAGATGCCAAGCTATGGTTTCCTCCAAGGAGTGACGATTTTGCCATGTTTGCCTTTTTATCCCTCTGGGTTTTTATTCTCGTCTAATCTCTTTAAATTTTGCTTTCTCCCTTCCCATCCTATTTGTGGAAGACTCATAGACTCTCTCTCTCTATAGAATTAATTTAGATCAGCATGGAACAGAACACCACTCACCCCAAACCAATAATTTCCTTTTTTGTTATGTAGGTTAGGCAGCATCACCAGTCTCCCTAAA
Organism: Anoura caudifer; assembly: GCA_004027475.1. Classification (NCBI taxonomy): domain Eukaryota; kingdom Metazoa; phylum Chordata; class Mammalia; order Chiroptera; family Phyllostomidae; genus Anoura; species Anoura caudifer. The sequence goes on along the minus strand of PVKU01010933.1, from coordinate 7,119 downwards.
CCCTCTAGAAACCTTGATGCTGCCATCAAATCGTTTTCCCCTCAGTTACTGATTATCCATTTTTGAAATGTTTCTCTGATTTGTCCCATTTTTACCTCCTACTTGATGCCTCCATTCCCCCTCAAAAATGAAATTATTTTCTAGTTATTTCCATCTATTCGGTTCAGTCCTCCAGTAGATCCTCCAACACAGATGTTCTGCTAGAGTTACCATAAAACATATATATTTGTTGAAAAATGTCTGCTGGTTCATGGAACATCATGTAAATTCTAAACTCCACAACCAATGCTCAATAGTTTCCCCAATTTGACCCTGACCTACTTTTCCGGTTGCATTTTCTTCTTCACTCCAGGTTACACCCTCAGTAACCACACTCTCCAGCCACATCTTTCAGTGCTAAAGTACTTGTGTGTTTTAAATATACTTTTCTGACTAGAAAGGTCTTTATCTCATGCCTTTACATTACCACATCTTTAGAGCCTTCCACTGTCTCCTTGGGGGCGGGGCGGGGGGGAGGGGAATCTCCTTCTCTCTTTCTCATAGTACAATTTACCCCTAACACAGTCCCACCTCTCTCTTTCTCTCTCCAATGAAAATTCTTAAACATGTTGACTATATTCTCTACCTCCAATTTCTCTTCACACATCTCCTTTTGACCCATTCAAATTAGACTTCATCCCCAGGACTCCACCAAGACAACTCATCTGGATCAATGGAAAACTCTCCATTTTTCTGACCAGTGGTAAATTCTCAGTCTTCTTATTAAGTAAGGATATTGCCTTTGTCCTTCTTGAAATATTTTGTCCATTTGCTTTCCAGGATACCACTCATTTCAGGTTTCTCCTTTCCTTTTCAATTATTTTCAGTTCCCTTTGCTGGCTTTTCATTACCTACCAACTTTTAATCTTTGGATTATCCCAGGGTCCATTTTGCAAATCTTTGTTCTTTTCGACCTACAACCTGAGTAACTTCACACAGTCTAATAGCTTTGAATACCATCTTCATTTCAAAGACATTCAAAGTCAGAAATCTCAAGAATTCCAGACTCTTATCCAACTACTTACTTGATCTTCATTTAGATATCTGATGTGCATCTCATATGTAACATGCTCAATACCAAACTCCTGATTTTCCAAATTCCACTGTGACCTAAACTTCTCCCAAAGTTCTTGTTTTAACAGGAAGAAAATCCCTTGGTAATTGTTCAGATCAGATTATCTTAATGGGATTATTCTTGATGACTCTTTCACATCCCATATCAGGTCCATTAGCAAGTCCTAAATGCTCTGACTCCCACCTATGTCCAGAGTCTATCACTTCTTCTCACATCAACTATATTGTGAGTCCTGGTTTATGGCAAAAGCTTTTGAACTAATTTCTCTCTTTCTGTACTAACCCTCCATAATCTAGACTCAGAGCAGCCAGAGTGATACCTGTAAACCCCAAGTCGGACTATGTTTCTTCCTGGCTGACACATTTTAATGACTGTCTTTCTCACTCAAACGAAAATTCCAAAGTTTAACTTGGCCTTAACAAGACCACTCCCCACATCCACACTCCTGTAGCCCCAGCCACACCTGCTTTCTTTCTGTTCCCTAAACATTCCATGCATACCCTTGACAAGGTCTTTGTAGTAATTTTCTCTGCCTGGAATGTATTTGTCCATATTCCTGGATGATTTTTCCATCTTCCTTCCTTCAGGTTTGTGCTCAAATATTTTCTCAGTGAGGATTTCCCTGAGTATCCTGTATAAAATATCAATAGTTCACACTCCGTTAGCTGGTGTCCAACCCAGCACTCCTTACCCTCATTACTTTATTTTTACTTTATCAATAGAATTTATCAACACCTGAATTATTATATATTTTCTCATTTATGTGTTTTTTTCCCATCTGTCTTCAGTAGACAATGCTAGCTCCAATAAGGCAGAGACTTTGATGTAGTGGGTTCTCTATTATATTTCTAGGGCCTTGAAAAGTGCAAAGCATATGGAAGGCATCTTATAGATGTGTATTAAATGAACTCTTTTCCTTTTGAAAAATTCTCAACTCTCAAGTCAACTAATGGAAATATAATACATGTATAACCTATTTTCAGCAAAGCATAGAATTTCTGTTCTATTTTAACTGGGTGACAAGGGTGATGATGATGATGATGAAGCTGAGGTTAGAATATCTTGAGAACCATTATGTGAGTGTAAATTACCTTAAAGAGCTCTATGATTTAAAGAGGAAATGAAGTTATTGTAATCTCTTAATCATCAGTAAAAAAACAGCAAGTAGAGGTGACAATAAAAAAGACACATTGACTAGATGAGAACAGAATACTGTCCTGCTTTGAAAAAGCTTCAAGATTTTTAAGTTATGCTCTCTCCAGCACACTTCAACTCTTGAGTCTATTTATTCAATCAGGAAAATTATTATTACGCTGCAGTGTTTAGAAGTAGTGGCTTCCTGTGGCTGTACCATTTAAAGACCTGATGACATTTACCATAGAGATTACACAGGGATTACAACTCTAGAAAACACATTGTTGAGTGTTTCTTTTGGTTTCAGAGTCCACAGAAAGAGTTAGAATTTAATATTTTATAACTCACAGCAAGTGATCTATTCAAGCTAAACATGTTTAGCAGCAATTCTTCAAGCTACCAAAGGCCAGTAGCACCAGAGGAAAAGGAAATCTTAGTTTGCTACTGACCCTCAGCAGAGTCTCTACTATTTACGCAGTGTTCTAAAGGAATCTGCTATGTTAGTCCTATAAGACCAAGCTAATACAACTATCGCTATGTGCTGTCATGTTTGGTAATACTTCTTTAATCTCCATCTGCCAACATAAGTTCCATGATGATCAAAACACAAGTTCCATGATGATCAAGCAATGCTATAAATTTAATCTACTCATATAGTTTTGGTACTAAGAATAACATTTTTGTGGCACTTGATTATATACTGTATCACATAAAAAGAATACAGATTGATTTGATAAGCTGGTTTCCGCTTTCTCTTGTGATAGATTTCTTGAAAACTGTATTATTTATGTGTTGTCACTAATTTAATTAAATGAACATTCAAAAATTATACAGCCAATTTGGCAGTACTTTATGTGAATGCAATACTTTATCTGGCATTGTTAATGTGATTTTAAATGCTAACATTGTCAGCATTGTTTAGAATATACTGAATATTTCTGTTATTCAGCATACTTGCAATGTTTTGTCTCTTTAATTTAGACAGTTATTATTAAAGCCTGCACACTGTCACTTATCAAAACAGACTATTGAAGCACAGAGGCTTACAGTTACTCTCCAGAGTGTCCAGCATTGGATTAAGTACAGACTGTTAACAGCAAGAGCCGTCTTAACTGCCTATGCAGCTTCCCTTCTTCTTATCTGCTTTAGAATTATGAAGGGACAAGGAAAATAAGCTTACCCATGAAGTGATAGGAGAGCAAGAGAATGGTGTAGCCTTTCTGCTATACTATTGGTATAAATGGAATAGCCCTTTGAACCATTCAAAGTTCTGGAAGTACTTATAGTTCTCCTCATTTAAAAAAATTGGGTATATTCCATAACAGGCAGATTATGACAAACTATCTTAATTTAAAATAGTTCTTTCTCATTTATCCCGTTCACTTGAGATTCACTTGAAAATACTTTCAGTTAAGCACCTTCAATGTTATGTTGAGTATGCAAATGTGTAACAGATAATACAGTATTCTAAGTGGGCATGAAGCTCAAGTAGCAGAGTGGGAGAGTGGGTGGAGAAGTGGATGTAAACCCAGTACCAGAAGGGCAAACAAGAAAAAGGGAGGCTATAGGATGACTTGAAGATTATGGGAAAGTTGGAAGTAGTGACCTTTTACCTGTCTATATTTCAAAGACTCTTTGTATCCAGCAATTACTTTTTTTGGAATTATTTGTATGTTGAAATTTGCATTACATTTTTTTTATTGCTGTTGACACTATTTTTCCCTTTCTGTTGAATCACAGGCTCTTGCATTCAAACTACTAGTATATAAATTTGAAAGTTTGATGCTCAGGGGAAGAGTACATTCATCTCTTCCGGCACTCAGGCACTATCCAGAGTCTTGTTGGTGACCAGAGGCCCTTTACCACAGACATATTCTATTGCTTAAAAATAGGTGACTTAAGCACACTATTTATCTGACATGAAGTCAGCAAGCAGCTAGAATATAAATAGAAATGTCAATGAATATCATAAGATTTTTTTGTGGGTAGATGGATAAACATAGATTAATAGGACTCTCTGACTCTCATTATTTTCTTTGGATTATCATTCATTTTAAACTATCACTGGATTATTTCTGAATAACAGAATATGTATAAGACAAATACAATTTTCTTCAGGTATAATTTTATAAACAATGATGCTCTTGCCAAATATTTTTAATGGAAAAATAGGACAATGAATGCTTCTCATAAAGCAACACAATCTTACAAACAAATATGCTTAAGGTATACAGACATGCCTCAGATAATTCCCAGTCTGATTACAGACCACTTGCAATGCAACAGGTCGCATGAATGAAGCCCTTGCCCTGTAGTGATCTGAAAGACCTTGAGGATAACCATTTGGGTCAGAAAGTAACAGCAATAGCTGGAAAGGGGGTGGAAGCCATGAGAAATCTCTCTGAAATGTTCTAACAGTTGTTGTTTTCATGGGTTAGCCTGTTGAAGTTCAGCTTGCACAGTTGTGGTGCTTTCTGTTTGGAGTTTGGTGGAGCTAAACCAAACAGACTTGCCATCACTGACTTGCAGAGGGAAACTTCCATGTCTTGTCAAATGTGGGGAGAAAGATAAGAAACCTGCCAGGAGGACCAGTCCCATCCCGGGATATGAAAGAGCCTGCTTCAAACATTCCCATATGGCAGGCTGCCCTCCCACTGCCCTCAGGGAAGTGGAAAATTAGAACTGCACCCACAGCACAGCCTTAATGAGCACTCTCTCTTTCCTCCAAAAGGAATAGTGCAGTTGACGTGAGTATGAGAGTTTCTTTTCCTGAATGTTTGTGTTTCCCCGAATTCATGTGTTGAAGTCCCAACCCCCCAATGTGATGGTATGTAGGTAGGGGTGGGTCTTTGACAGGTAATTAGGTTTAGATGAGGTCATGATGGTAGAGCCTCCATGATAGAATTGGTGTCCTGATAAGAAAAGAAAAAGTTACCAGAACTCTCTTTCTCTACCATGTGAACACACAGCAAGAAGGTGACCATCCACCAGCCAAGAAAGGGCCTCACCAAGAACTGAACCATTCAGCACTTTGGTCTTGAACTTCCCAGCCTCCAGAACTATGAGAAATAGAATTCTGTTAAGACAAAAAAAGCAGCTTGAATTTTTCGGTTTCCCAGTGCCTATAAAAGTTATTTTTACACTATATTGTAGCCTTTTAGGTGTACAATAACATTATGTCTAGAAAAACAATGTGTGTGCCTTAATTAAAATATACTAAAATATGCTAACCATTATCTGAGTCTTCAGTATAAACTTTTTGCTGGTAGAGTTTCTTGCCTTGACGTTGATGGCTGCTGACTGATGGGGGGGGGAGGGGCGGGTTGCTGAAGTTCCAAGTGGCTATGGCAATTTCTTAAAATAAGACAACAATGAGGTTTGTCACCTTAATTGACTCTTCCTTTTGCAAATAATTTCTCTTACCATGCAATGCTGTTTCATAGAATTTTACTCAGAGTAGAACTTCTTTCAAAATTGGAGTCAGTCCTCTGAAACCCAGCTGCTGCTTTATCGACTAAGTGTATATAATATTCTAAATCTCTTGTTGTCATTCAACAAACATCATTGCATCTTCACCAGGAGTAGATTGCATCTCAAGAAACCACTTTATTTGCTCATCCATAAGAAACAACTTCCCTCCATTAAGTTTTTTTCCATGGGATTGCAACCACTTAGTCACATCTTTAGGCTGCACTTTTGTTTCTAGTTCTCTTGCTTTTTCTGCCACATCTGCAGTTATGCCCCCAAACAAATCTTGAATTCCTCAAAGTCACCCATGAGGGGTGGAATCATCTTTTAAATTCCTGCTAATGTTGATATTTTGACCTCTCCCCATGAATCACGAATGTTTTTAGTGACAGCTAGAATGATGAATCCTTTCTAGTAGGTTTTCAATTTACTTTGCCCAGATCCCTCAGAAGAATCAAAATATATGACCACTATTGCTTTACAAAATGTACTTCTTAAATAATAAGAATTAAAATTGAATTTACTTCTTGATCTCTAACCTGCAGAATGGATGTTGTGCTAGCAGGCATGAAAACATCATTAATCTCATTGTACGTCTTCATCAGAGCTGTTGGGTGACCAGCTGTATTGTCAACATGCAGTAATATTTTGAAAAAAAAATTCTTCCTGAGCAGTATTTCTCAATAGTGAGCTTAAAATATTCAGTAAGCCATGCTATAAGCAGATGAGACTTCATCCATTCTTTGCTATTCTATTTATAGAGCATAGACAGAGTAGACAGCAAAATTTGTAAGGGCCCTAGTATTTTCAGAATGGTACAACAACATTAGCCTCAACTTCTAGTCATCAACTATATTAGTCCCTAACAAGAAAGTCAGCCTATTCTTTGAATCTTTGAAACCAGTCATTGACTCATCATTTTTAGCTATGGAAGGTCTGGATGGTACCTTCTTCTGATATGAGGCTGTTTCGTCTATTGAAAATCTGTTTGTTGTTCAATGTAGCCACCTCCATTAATTGTCTTAGCTAGATCTTCTGGATGGATAGCTTTCTGCAGCTTCCACATCAGCACTTGCTGCTTCATCTTGCGCTTTTAAGTTATAGAGATGGCTTCTTTCCTTAAACCTCACCAACCAACCTCTCCTAGATTCAAACTTTTCTTCTCTAGCTTCCTCACTTTTCTCAGCCTTTGGAGAAATGAAGAATGTCAGAGCCTTGCTCCAAATTAGGCTTTGGTTTAAGGGAAGGTTGTGGCTGGTTTAATCTTGTATTCAAACCACTAAAACTTTCTCCATACCAGCAATATGGCTGCTTCACTCTCTTTTTCGTGTGTTCACTGGAGTAGCACTTTTAATTTACTTCAAGAACTTTTCTTTGCATTCACTACCTGACTAATTGTTTGG